>RJWJ010004234.1:0-77816 GCA_004363605.1 Indri indri
GGGCAGGGTGCGGGGAGGGCAGGTGGGAGCTGTCTCCCAGAGGGGCCTGGTGAGGTAGTGACGGGGACGAGGAGGGGCCTGGGCCCTTCAGTGGAGCTGCTGCCGGGATCTGGGCAGGGCAGGGAGGCAGAGGGGAGGGCGTGGGGGTCAGAACCAACCTTGGCTCCCACTGCCCCAAGACACTGGGGACCCAGCCACCCCCTCCAGAAACGCCCTTCTCAGCCCAGCCCCGTCCTGAGGAAGGACCCCGCCACAGCTACGGCGGCCCGCCCCGCCACCCCGTTTCCCCAAGTCCCGCCTAATCCCCACACCCCGTCACACTCCTCTGCCCTCCCGCCCCACCCCCACCCCGCCCAGTTCCCCGACAGGCGACGGGCGAGCCCTGCAGGGTTGGGTGGCAGCAGCAGAGGAAGCAGCGGCGGCGGCGGCGTTAGGGGCACCACGCCAGCTGCCCGGCGTGAAGGCGGGAGGGCCGGGGCAGCGACGCAGCAGCAGCAGGCAAGCAGGGGCGGGCGGGCCGGCGTCCCAGCTGCCGCCCCGCCTGCCTGTCCAGCTGAGTCAAGGCAAAGACACCAGCGCAGGTGCCCGCGGCTGTGTGCAGGGCACGGGGCTGCCAAGGAGGACAGCGGCTGAGGGGGAAGGGCCAGGCCTGGGTTCACAACCACGTGGGGGGCCTCTGGGTGCCAGCACAGAAGGCCTGGGCCCCCTTCTAAGTGTCCAGGGTGCCTGCCTCCGTGTGCCTGTGTGGCCGTGGCTGCGGGCCTAGCTGGTACGGCGCGTGCGCACATGCCATGATCCGGTGAAGTCTGGCTGCAAGCACAGGCGATCCGGGTGCTAGTTCTGTAGTCCGCACACAGCCACCTCCCTAGTGCCTCGCCTCTCTGGACTCTCCTCCCCAAGAATCCTAACTGCAGCCACTCTGTAGCCAGGGAGCGCCACCTGTGTACCCAACACTGGGCTGGCACCTTGATGCTTGCTGCCACAGAATCTGCATCCTAGTCACAGCTCATGCTGATCCGGTGCACACGGCCACCCACACGCAGCAGCCGATGTGATCTCTCCACAGCCCCAAGAGCAGTGATCACATCGCACCCATTTCACAGATGAAAAACTGAGGCCAAGGAGCCAAAATGACTCCAGACTTTCCAGACATGGAGAAGTGGAGCTGGGACTGAAGCCCCAAGTGTGTGCACATTGTGTTAACACTACTCAGGTGACTTTTTTTTTTTTTTTTTTTTTTTTTTTGAGACAGAGTCTCACTCTTTTGCCCGGGCTAGAGTGCCATGGCGTCAGCCTAACTCACAGCAACCTCAAATTCCTGGGCTCAAGCAATCCTTCTGCCTCAGCCTCCCAAGTAGCTAGGACTACAGGCATGCGCCACCATGCCCGGCTTTTTTTTTTTTCTATATTTTTAGTTGTCCGATTAACTTTTTTCTGTTTTTAGTAGAGACGGGGTCTTGCTCTTGCTCAGGCTGGTTTCGAACTCCTGAGCTCAAACGATCCGCCCGCCTCGGCCTCCCAGAGTGCTAGGATTACAGGCGTGAGCCACCGCGCCCGGCCCTCAGATTACTTCTGAGCTGCTTCTCAAAGCTGATGGAGGACGACCCAGGTGACATGCACAAGGCCACCCAACACTGGCACAATCCAAAGCTCAGCCTCTTTGCATGATTTCTGAATTATCACTAGCTTTGGCCTCCAAGTCCTGGGACCCTCCCAGCGTCCCTTACAAGCTTGGCCCTGAATAACTTCCGGCAATTAAAACAGAAGAAAACAAAAACAACCCAGTCAATCCATCCATCCATCTATCCTGACATCCCCTAAGGTGTACCACCTCCAAGGAGAAATCAGAGGGGTGACCCTTGGCTCTTGTGCACAGGTGGTAGGACTGTCCCCTGGACAACACCTCTGGAAGGCAGCTTGGTCTGGGGACTTTGAAAGGGTCATAACCTTTGACCTAATAATTCCCCCTCCAGGAATGTGTGATAAAGAATATTCAGGTTGGTCCCGTGAGGTGGCTCATGGCTGTAAGCCCAGTGTTTTGAGCGGCCAAGGTGGGAGGATCGCCTGAGGCCAGGAGTTTGAGACCAGCCTGGGCAATGTAGAGAGACCCTGTCTCTACCAAAAAAAATAATAAAAAATAAGCCAGGCATGGTGGCACATGCCTTCACTCCCAGCTACTCAGGAGGCTGAGGCAGGAGGATCGCTTGAGCCCAGGAGTTCAAAGCTCCACTGAGCTATGATCTAGCCACTGTACTCCACCCTGGGCGACAGAGTGAGACTCTATCTCTAAGAAAGAAAAAAAAAAGATAATGTCCTTGTTCTCAAGGGCTGAAATATTATACCAAAACATTAAGGGGTAAAGAGACATAATGTCTGCAACTTAACTCTCAAATGATTGAGAAAAAAACGTGTGCATATTGAGAGAGCTAAGGATAAAGCTAATGTAGTCAAAGGTTTACAGTGGGTAAACGGGGCGTAAGGCCAGCCTCACACACTCCAAGACAGCCCCCAACAATGCCACCTCCTCGTATTCAGTCCCCTCCCACATCATTCCAGGGTTGTTCTCTGTGGCCAGTGGGATTCAGCAGAAGTGATCATATATCACTTCCAAGATTAGGTTATAAAAGTCTGTGGCTCCCATCCTGAGCACTCTCAGTCTCTTTCCCTGGGTCATTCATTCACTTCGCAGGAAGCCAACTGCGGCATCTTATGGGCTGCCCTTCGGAGAGGCCCACGTAGGGAGGAACCGAAGCCTCCTCCCACAAGCCACATAAGCGTGCGTGGGAGCAGGTCCTCCCAGCCTCATCAAGCCTTCACATGGCTGTAGCCCTGGCTGCCATCCTGACTGTAACGTCGTGAGAGACCCTGAGCTGCCCAGCTAAGCTGCTTCCAGATTCTGACCCTTGGAAACTGTGTGAGATACACGAATGCTTGTTGTTTTAAGCTGCTAAATTTTGGGGATAATTTATTACCTCTCAATACAAAACTAATACATCTGGTTAAAGAGCAAAGCACTCCCATGAGTTCTTTGTACTAGTCTTGAAACTTTTTAATATGCTTGAAATCATTTAAAAATAAAAAGTTTAAAAATACCAAAAAGTAAAAATATAATTTTTTTTATCTCATTCTCATTAAAAATGCAGACACATACACACATTCCATAAACTAAGTCACAAGCCAAAGGACATGGAGGGGGATATATCTCCAACTCATAGCACAAAGCTCATCTCTCTCATATATAAAGAGCCTCTAGAAATTACTAAGAATTACAACTGGTGAGAAAAGGAGGGCAAAGGATCAGACAGTGCACAGAAGAGGAAACACAAAAGGCTTATGTATTTCAAGAGATGTTTGACCTCACTTGTAATAAGAGAAATGCGCATTACAAGCACTCTAGGGTACCATTTTCCACCCATCACATGAGGAATAAGCCCTATGTCCAGTAAAGACACTCGCATACACTGCCTTAAGGGTCTAAGCTGGTACAATCTGCAGCAACTCCAGAGAAATGCGATTCAGCTATAGCTATCCAAATTATGAACGCACCCTTGCTATGCTCCAGCAAACAGGCTTTCCGAGAAGTGACCAAATACACCTGCACGTGTGAGAAACGGCAGGTGAATGAGTTGCTTCCTGCAGCTGTGTGGAAAGCCAAAGCCTGGATATGGAGGATGCTGGTACTTTGAGATGGGAGTCTGCCAGCCTCCTTGTTTGCTGGCAAATTAATAAACTTCTCTTTCCTCGTCCTCGAAACAAACGAAAAACCCTGGACACAGCCTAATGTGCATCAATACAGCATTAAAGGAATCATGGTCCCTTTGCACAGAGCAATACTTCAAGAGGCACAAGGACGTTTCCTCTCCATTGCGGCCAAAGTAAGTGTACAATGTGCTATCTTCTGGGCACGTGCGCGTTAGCACAGGCTGCGTACGCACAGAGAACCGGAAGTGTGTACACAGTAAGTTCCTGTGGTTACCTGAAAGGGGCTGCAGCAATGAGGCAGCGGTGGGCTGGGAATGTAGGCTGGGGTGGGACACTGTCCGCTGTACTTTGAAAAATACTTTTTGATGATTGAACCATGTAATAAAATCCCTAATTGAAAACATTTTAAATGGACGGAGGAAAAAAGGCTAAAAGAAAACTCATACCAAAATATTACTAATTGCTTTCCACACAGTGCTACTTTTTCTTGTTTGTTTTTTTCTGTATTTTCCAAATTCTCTAAATGAGCATGAAATTATTTTTATGATTTTTTTGAAAAAACTACCATGAGTGAATGAGTAGATTGTTTACCAAGAGATTTTTTTTTTTTTAAGAGAGAGGGTCTCACTATGTTGCCCAGGCTGGTCTCAAACTCCTGGCCCCAAGCAATCTTCCTGCCTCAGCCTCCCAAACAGCCACAGCACCCAGCTACCAGGACATTTCAATTGCCCCAGGTGTACACGGCAAGATGCTCAACCTCACGCACAATTAGGGAAAAGCACAGGGGCTGTGTCACTTTCCAGCCTGGGAAAGAGCGAGCTGGTGTCGGTAAAGACACAGGAGGAAGCCCTTCGTTGGCACAAATTTTGTGGCCACTGGTTAGTGCTTTCCATAAAATGTCTGCAAAGTGCTTACCCTCTAGACATTACCCTCTGGATCCGGCAATGCTATTTCTAGAAAGCTACCCTACAAAAACTTTCATGTGTGTGCAGAGCTTGGTGCAAGGATATTTGTATGGGTCTTGTTTGTTAACAGTGACAAGGAAGCCACTGTAAGTACTCATGAAATGGGGACTGAATAAATACATCATGGTGTGTCCACATTATGAAACACAATAAATACACCAAAAGGAAGGGGCAAACCTACAGCCCACGAGCTAAGAATAGTTTTTACATCTTTAAATGGCTGGGGAAAAAAACTGCAGGAAGAATAACATACGCTCACGAAAATTATATGAAATCCAACTTTCGATGTCCATAAATAAAGTTTTACTGGAACATTCCCATGCTCATTCATTTACCTATGGTCTATAGCTGCTTTTGTGCTATGGCAGAGACCGTGCGGCCGGCAAACGTTTACTATGGGCTCTTTACAGAAAGTCGGCCTGTTTGAGACCAGCCCAAGCAAGAGGGAGACCCTGTCTCTACAAAAAATACAAAAATTAGCCAGGTGTTGTGGTGTACGCCTGTGGTCCCAGCTACTCGGGAGGCTGAGGCAGGAGTTTGAGGTTGCAGTGAGCTACGATGACACCACTGTACTCTAGCCGAGGTGACAGAGCGAGACTTTGTCTCAAATAAAAAAAAAAAAAAAGAAAGAAAAGAATAAGAAGAAAACAAAAAAGTTTGTCTGGAAAAATTAATAAATAAATACAAATTAAATAAAAAAAAATAAAAAGAAAGTCTGCTGGCTTCTTTCCCTTTGTAGCTCTTTCAACATGCCCAAGCTTGTTCTAACATATTTTAATATCAATATACATATATTAATTGACTTAACCCTCACAACTCTATAAAGTAGCTGCTGTTACTATCATCCTCATTTTACAGGTAAGGAAACTGAGGCACAGAGGGGTAAGCAACTTGCCTAAGGTCACAGAGCCTACGTGTGGCGGAGTCGAGATTCCAGTGTCCCCGACTCTAACTCTCACACCACAACGATCCTCCTAGACGGTGGTTTGCAGACCACACACCGTGCACCTGTTAGCTCAAGTCCTTTTATGGGGCTGTGACCAGCATTTAAAGAGAACAGAGGAAACAGAATAGGAAACGGCAGCGTGCATCACACACAGTGATGATGGGTATTACTTCGCAAACCACACAGGCTAGCAAATCTATCTGGGTCCAGATTTCACAGAGTTCGGACGATAAAGGATTGCTACATACGCGAACAGTGATTCTTGACCTGGGTGATTCTGTGCCCGCAGGGGACACGTGGCTGACCACCCAGCCACATATCCATCCAGCCAGCCACTTGCTCACCCAACAAACGAGCATGCCTTCTGTCATGCCAAGCACTGCTGTGGGCACAGCCGCTGCAGAGGAAGGGCCCACCCTGAGCCTCGCCTGCGCTGGCCTGCGTGTGACTCAGAATTAGCTCGTGTGCACACCTGCCCGGCACGCTGACCTTCCTTCTTGAAGGTCTTCCATTACTGTGACTGCTGATGGTAAGTGTCTATTCACTGGGCAATGGCTCTGTGCAGGGCCACCGAGTGAGGTCAGTGGCCTTATTTCCATTTACAGGTAAGGAAACCACACCTCGGAGAGCTGGAGTACGCAGAGCTGGGATTCACGCCTAGGGCTGGCGTTCTCAAGACCTTGGGTATCTCCAGCAGCAAACTCCCAGGGTCTGAATCCAGGCCCTACCACTTAGCAGCTGGGGAGCCCTGGGCAAGCTAATCTCCTCATCTTGTCCCTAGAGGTCTACACCAGCCACCTCACAGACTTCTACTCTTGCCCCCCACCAAATCATTTTCCAATGACAACCTCTGATCACTGAAAATCATGCCATCAGCCCATGCCATGTCCTGGCTGGAAACTGTCTGCTGGTTTCCAGGTGTGAACTCCTCATGGGGCCACCAGGGCCCTGCTGACATCTCCAACCCTATCTCCTTCCTTCTTTCCGTCCTTGAACATCCCAAGCTCATCCCTTCCTCAGGACCTTTGCACATGCTGTGTGTGCCCTCAGCCTTCCCTCAGAAGGGTCCTGCCCCATCCTGCTTTCTCCAAGGCTGTTCCCTCCTCTCCTTCAGGCCTCAGCTTAAATGCTCCCTCCTTACGGAGGCCTTTCTGCCCACAACCTGCAAAGTGGGCACCCTCTGCTGGACTTCCTGCCACGGTCAATGCTTCCATCTGTCCGGCTGCTGGCCTACAGGTGAATCATGTCTCCTCCCCGTGACTTCACTGTGTGTACTCAACACAGAGCAGCACATGGTGGGCGCTTGTGTGATGGCTGAGTTCATTCCCCCATTCATTTATTCAATAAATGTTCACGGGGTGCCCACCAGGTGCTAGGCACTCTCTGGCCACTGGGGATACAGCAGGGACAGAACAGACGACTCCCTGTCCTCACAGAGTTCACATTACAGTGGGGAGACCAAGACTTGGCACATAGTGGGTGCTCAGTGATAGCTATTCAACGTACAACATTGAAACAGCAGGAGCACAAATGTGCTCTCACCCGGCTCTCACCACAGCGCTTGGGGGAAGACACTGGAACCATCCCACAAGACAGCTGAGGACGGGAGCTCGGAGAGAGGAAGTCACTAGCTGGGGGCACCCAGAACTACGTCTGACTCAGCCCAGAAACAGTCTCTCAGAGGCCAGGGGCTCCCCGCCCCTCGTGCCCGCTTGTTCCGGCCTGTCTTTCCCCCCAACGTGGAGATGATCTGGCACCATCTTGGCCCCGTGTCCCTGTGGATGACAATTCTAGACTGGTCCCATGCTTTACCCCATAACAACAAAAGCTAAAAACAGTGATAATAGCAAACATTTCTCAAGTGCTTACTTTGTGCTAAGCATATATTAACTGGTTACTCCACCTAAGCCCTACCCCACACCCGCCAAACATCTGTTTGTTGATGGAATGAAGAAACTGGTTGCTCAAGGTTATGCGGTAAGTGGCAGAGCCTGAAAGTGAAATCACGGCTGTTCAAGGCCAAAGCCCATCCTGGTTTCTGTCATCCGGCCCTCGTTGATGCTACGCTCGCTCCTCTTTCTACCTATCCGTGGGTCCTTTTTCAACAGTATTACACAACATCCACTGCTCCAGAATAAAAAAGGTAGCCCTCCCTAACTTCCCATGTGCTTATGACTAATATGAGACCAAAGGCTAGTTCTCCTAATATGCAAAGAGTTTCTACAAATCAATAAGAAAATGACCAGTAACCCAAATTTTAAAATGACAAAAGGTATGAACAGACAATCTAATAGAACAGAATGTACAAATGGCTCTTAGTCTATAAAAACTTGGCCAACCTCATTCGCAATAAAAGAAATGCAAATTAAAACAAAACAAGATACTATTTTTCACCTATCCAGATTGGCCAAGTTCAAACACTAGCAAGGGTATGGAAAAACAGGCACAAATCATATATTGCTAATAAGGGCTCATACTCCACAGACAGCAATTTGGCAATATCTGCCAAAAACACAAATGCACATGCCTGGCTGGGCACGGTGGCTCACACCTATAATCCTAGCACACTGGGAGGCTGAGGCGGGAGGATCACTTGAGCTCAAGAGTTCGAGACCAGCCTGAGCAAGAGTGAGACCTCATTGCTACTAAAGATAGAAAAAATTAGCTGGGCATGGTGGCACTCGCCCAGCTACTTGGGAGGCTGAGGCAGGAGGATCGCTTGAGCCCAGGAGTTGAGGTTGCTGTGAGCTAGGCTGATGCCACGGCACTCTACTCAGGGCAACAAGTAAGACTCTGTCTCAAAAAAAAAAAAAGCACTTATCCTAAAGAATGGCATATGTAAAAAGTCATTTCTTACAGCTTTGTTTACAATAGCTAAAGATTGGAAGTGACCTAAAAGCCCAATGACAGGGACCAGCTAAGTAACAGTAAACCCATCAGCAGAATAACATGCAATCGTAGAAAAGAATGAAGAATGGTCCCCAAGATCAATTTTTTAATGATAAAGGCAGGATGCAGAACTGCGGGCAGAGTATGCTCTGGTCTTTGTAAAAATGGAAGGAAAACAGTTCGTATGTGAGTTTGTTTGCCTGTACATGGAAAAGGAATGCCCAGAAACCACTCTGGGGGGCTCGGGAGGCTAAGGTTTAGGAGAAGTGGGCTTTTCACTACATACTTTCTTATATTTTTTGAAATGTGAACTATCTGAATGTATTACTTATTCAGATGCGAAAATTATAATTTTAGGAAATAATCGATTTCCTGCTGTGTCCTGTATCCCCGCCTAGAGCGTGGGCTCCCCCAGGGCTGGCCCTGGTCTCAAGTGTCCACGATTGTCAGGAGACACTCAGGGAGTATCTGGGGGCAGCGAGGGAGAGCGCCGTGTTCCAAGTCAGCAAGACGGGGTGCAGGCAGGGCAGAGAGCGAGGAGGAGGAGGAGGAGAGCGGGCAGGAGGGCGCGGCTGGGTCTGAGCTGAGCACAGGTTCATCTACCTGGGGGGCCGGAGCCGGGGAAGCCTGGCTGTCGGGGGCCTGAGGGCCCGGGCCAGCTCCTTTGGCGATGGGGGTGGCCGGGGCTGGGTCTTGGGCGGGAGGCGGGGCGCTGACTATGACCGAGGCGGGCACGGACAGGTGGGGGCCCTCTGTGGAGAGGGGCTGCTGGCTCCTCTCCTGCAACAGGCAGCCCGCGCAGGGTCAGAAGGCCACCCACAGGCCCTCGGCCTCCCCACCCGAGAGCCCCGCCCCCACTGCCGCCGGCGAAAGGCGCAACCTGGCAGCGCATCACAGCCTGAGCTCCGTGGGCCTCACTTTCCCTCTCTCTTGCCCCGCCCGCCCGTCCCTCGGTCCCCATCTTGCCCACTCCCTCTCTGAGATCCCTCCCCTTGTCTGTCAGTCACCCTGCCAATCCCTCCCCCTCCCAGCTTTGCCGGGCCCTTCGCCCCCTGGGCCGCCTGTGCCATCACTGAGACACTCTCCCCAGCCCACAGGACCCTGCCCACCGCTGCCTCAGCAGCGCCTGATTTCAGCTCCCGGCCCCTCTCCCAACCCCCACTCCCCAGCACCTGCTTCCCTGGGGGCCCAGCCCGGTTACCTGGGGCAGGAACATCTGCAGGGAGTCCTGAGTGAGGATGGCGGTGGCTGCTGCGGCAGAGGGCGGCTGCCCCAGGACGATCTTCTCCGGGCTGGATGCCAGGCCTGGGCTGGGCTGGGGGGTGGTGGCCTGGGGTGGGGCGGCGGCCTGTGGGGTGGGGGCCTGCGGGGGGTGCTGCTGCGCCTGTGGCTGTTGGAGGCCCAGGGGCAGTGGCGTGCTGACCGCTGGGGGCGCCTGGGGAGAGGGCTGCACTGTGAGGACGGGCGTGGCCTCCCCAGCAGTGGCGGTGGCAGGGGTGGCCGGCTGCACCAGCCCATCCGGGGTGTTGAGCATGGCCACGGCACTCGGGGGCAGAGTGACCCCTTGGAGGACAGTAGCGGCAGCGGGGCCAGCAGGGGCTGGCTGGCTCTGCGTGGGCAGACTGCCTGCGGCCAGCGACACGGGCATCTGGAAGAGCGCCGACTGGCCCACCTGGATGGGGGCGGCCGAGAGGATGTGGGCCGCACTGTGGGCCCCAGAGTGGGGGGCCAGCACGGGGCCCAGGCTCAGCGGGCCCGCCAGGTTCTGGTTGGTGAGGATGGGGTTCGCGATGAGCTGTCCACCCGCATGGGGGGCTGCGGCCGCCAGGATCTGCCCGCCCACGTTGGCCGGCAGGGCTGAGAGCGGCTGCGGGAGCTGGACCGCGGGCGTGCCGGGCAGCAGGAACTGGTTCTGGCCCGGCAGCATGTGCTGGGCAGGGATGACGATGCTGCTGCCTTGATTCAGAAGGTGGACGCTCATGGGCTTGCTCAGGGCCCCGGGGGGCTGAGGCGGAGCTGCCCCTGTCGTGGTGGCCGGTGGCTGCTTGAAGACGTTCGCCTGCAGAGCGGGCGCAGGGAAGCCCGACAGCACCACATTCTGGCCCGCCTTGCCGGCCATGAAAGTCAGGTTCTGGGGGGCCTTGGGCTGCTGCGGGAGGCCCGCTGGCTCGCCCTGGATGGTGAGCGTGGCACCCGTGGGGGCAAACGGCTTGGGCGTCAGCTGGTAGAGCTTGGGGGGCAGCACGCCAGTGGGCTTGGGCTGGATGGGCGTGGGGGTGCGATGCAGGATCACATTGGGCGCCGGGACCAGCGGTGACGTGCCGAGGCCTGGGGCCACCGCCAGCGGCTGTCCCGAGGGAACTCCACTGGCCGCTGCTGTAGCAGCCCCCGCCCCTGCAAACACAGAGTTCCCGTTCAGCGTGGTGGCCACGGCAGCTGAGAGGTTCTTCTGGATGACCAGGCCAGCCCCCTGTGGGGAGACACCGGCCGATGCCAGGGTCACCGGCTCCGAGGGGCCGGCAGCCGAGGCCAGGTAGCCACTGACAGGCACCTGCTTGGCCAGCAGCTGGGAGGTGGGTGTGTTGAGCGCCATGACAGGCTGGCCCACCACCTGGATTGGGGCCAGGCCAAGTGTGGCCGCGGTGGCGCCCCCTGGGCTGCCATTGGGCAGGCCTTGGAGGCCCGGTATGGGTTGCAGGGTCACGTTGCCCAGGCCCACGGGCTGCAGGAAGGGCTGGACGCTCAGGGCCTTGTTGACCACATCCTGGGGTGGCACCAGGGCCTGGTGGGTCAGCACAGTGGGTGGAGCCTGCAGCCCCAGCAGGTCGGCACTGCCTGGGAAGAGGGCCTGGGGCCCCGCAGCCACAGCCGCCGCCCCTCCAGCACCCGTTGGGCCTGCCCCGCCATCCGCGGGCTGCAGTGTGGGCAGCTGGAAAGGTCCCAGGTCTAGCTCAGCCTCGGCCTCGAGCGTCTGCTCGGTGATGTTGGCCTCTTGGAGGCTCTGCTGGAGGATGTCGCAGGGCTGGTCGGCGCCCCCGCTGCCCCCGCCACCACCCCCTGTTGCAGGAGAGCCCAGGATGTCATCTTCCAGAAAGTCTAGGTCCACGCTGGGGGCCGGCTGGCTGGGCTCCGTGTTCAGGTGGTTGCCAGAAGCTTCTTGCACATGGAGCTGGAGGCCAGGTAAGGTGGGAAGGAAAGAGCTAAGGTTAGCAAGGTGCTGGGCTGTGGCCACAGCTAAAGCAAAGACACTCGGGTACCAGGGCAGCCATGTTCAAGAAAGAACATTCCATTTGCAAGTGGCTGGACTTGTGATCAGCTGCTCTGCCAGGGCTTGGCTGTGCCAACCGGGGGCTTGCTTAATCTGACCTCAGTTTCCCCATTGGTACTTATCAGTAGAATGTAATGACAACAATTTTTTTAAATAGCCATACAAGCCCACAACACTTATTTGTAATTCCAAAACCCAAAAAGCTCTAAAAAACGAGAATGGTTTCCTAATTCTTTTGGCAGCAAAACTTAACCAGAACTGATGTGGCACTTTCGGTGGAACACTTTTATTCATGTAACGTGACTCTTTATAAATTGGCCACAGAAAGGTGAGGGTGTGATGTTACATAGGGCACAAATACTGTGTCACCTTTCCAGGACCTGAAAAACTCTAAAGTCTGAAACCCACAGGTTTCCGACAATCACAGTCCTATTGGACTAAAGATCCTGCTGGCGGCTGCAGCTACCACTTGTGGGCTCACGTACCAACTGTGCTGCAAGTTCACTGCTTTCTAGATGCTTTTCATGCTGCCGTGGACCAGGAAACACATGGATAAATATTAATGCCTATCACGCATATGCATGATATGCATAAATATTAATGCATATGCATATTAACACATATGCATGCATATGTGCAGAACGCGCCACAAGCAATACTTGAGCTTATGGCACCCAATGTCCACTGATATCTGATCAGATAATGCACCGAAACCTGTGGTTTGAAAGAGTCTGACTTAATCCACGTGGAGGGCGCACAGCAGGACCTGGCAGCTGTGTGGAACACCGTCTCTCATCATTACTGTGCACGTTGTCGTTCCTAACAGCCCAGCCAGGCGGGCGCTGCTCGCTTCCCTACTGCACAGAGGGGCGCCGCCCGGGTCACCCGGCCTGTGAGTGGAGGAGAGTGGCTGGCGGGACGGGGCTCCGGCTCAGCCTCCAACTGGGGACCAGGCCACTGTGCCGCTCTGATTTCTTAACAACTAAGTGGCTGTACCCAACCTGCCTCCGAGGATGGCTGGGAAAATTCCCTGACATCAGGTACGGGGAATGCTCGGAACCCAACCAGGGACCTTGCCGGTATGAAAAAATACAGTAATGATGAGAATAAGGATCACAAAATAACAACAACAACAACAACACAGGATCGTTATTGCTATTGGGTCTACAAATGTAATAACATTAACGTGATATGCAATTATTGTGTTTCTGGATTTAATCACTTATATTATGAAAGATAAATTATTTGGAATATAATATTACAGTGTTGTGAGAACTAAACGAAAACTACCATAAAGGGCCTGGCACATGACGATCAATTGTTATCAAGATGAAGAGGGAAGGTGGGGGAAGAGGAGGGGGAGGGGAAGAGGAGGGGGAGGGGAAGGAAGGAGGGGGAGGGGAAGGAAGGACGGGGAGTGGCGTGGCTGGCGGTTGGCTGGCACTTAGTGGGGGGCAGCACAGCCAGGCACACAGTAGGCATCTAATAAATGCCCTCTGCCTCCCCGACTCTGGGCTTTGCTTCACTGTCTAGGTGGCGACGGTGGTCTGTGGGTGAGGAGGCCCCTCCCCACATATGGTCTCACATCTCCCCATGGCTGAGTCCGGGCAGGACCCCGGGCCTCCCCCAAGCCCCCAGAGGAGTGTCCCTCAGTGGACCCCAGAGCTGGCATCTCCCTCAGCTCCCCAGAACTGCTCTGTACCAGCTGGCCTTCAAGGCCCAAGGCCCTGGGGACCCTCCCCTCGTTCTCCAAGGGGCCTGCAGGGCTTGGCCATCTTTGCCCACATCAGCCTCTCCCTCCCTGCTGGGGTCTCCCACCTCTGCTCCCTCCTGCACAGCCAGGGTCCTGGCAGCCACGTCCCACCTCCAACCCATGAGCTCCCAGTGACTGTCCCCAGCCCTCCTTCCTTCAAAGCCCCTCAGGAGGATGAGCCCAAGCCTCCCCTCTGGCCTCCAGGGCCACCCTCCCATTGGCTGCCTTCATAGGCAACTTGGGCGACGACCAGGAGCCGCGGTCACTTACCCCAGGACCTTCATAGAAGGCACTTTGGGCCTCCCCAGGATTATCCAGGAGGTCGTCACTGTCGAGCTGCAATGAGACCCACCCCCACCCAAGATCAAAGTCAGCAGGGCAGGCCCATGGTCTAGAGCAGAAACCAGTTGAGAGTTACTCAGGACAAGGGGTAGGATGGAGGGGGCTGGGGTATGGCAAACTCTGGCACCAGAGAAGTGGGCTTGCACGCTTAAAACCCAAGGCGTCCCCAACGCCACGTCCCCTAGCCTGGTCTCTGAAGCTCTTCTGACCTGCCTGCCCTGAACTTGAGATTCCTGCCTCTGTGCCCTTGCCCGAGCTGTGTCCCCTGCTTTTTTGGCCCCTCAGTGCCTTTCACATCCTTCAGCAGCTGGCACATGTGCCACCTCCTTCCAGCGAGTGCCTGCCCCTTCTCACTGAGCGCTCCTCTCCACGCAGCCCAGTGCCTGGCGCGCCTCACCATCCGGGCATCTGACACGCATGCTGTCCCTGTCTCTGGGAGGGCAGGGACCTGCTCTGACTCCCAGGGGCATCTTCAGTGCCCAGAACAGGCCCTGGTAGCCACATAAACACCAGTGAATGCCTGTCCATGGCTGAGGCCTCCCTAATTCCTCTCCAGCTGGATGTCTCTCCAGAACCCCAACTCGTATCTCCAATATTACCCCCTGGACTTCTGGAATCTGCCCCTAAATCCCAACCTCAGAAAATGGCACCACGATGCACTCAGGTGCTCAAGTCGAAATTCAGGCGTCATTCTGCATACTCTCTCTCCCTCAACGTCCAATCCGCCAGCAGGTCTAGTTGATTCTACCTCCCAAATAGATCCCAAATCCAGCCTCGCACGTCATCCACTGCCTGCACGGTGGCCCAGGCCACCATCATCCTATTGCGCTCACCTCTGCTCTGCAAATTATTTGATGCTTCTCCTGGTGGAGTTCAATTCCCCTCCCTGTGAGCGTGGCCAGACTTAGTGACTCCCTCTAGTAACAGCGTAACAGAAGCGAGGGCACGTGACTTCAGAGAGTAGGTCATTAAAGACGCTGTGGTTTCCTCCTTGCTCTCTCAGATCACTGGCTCGGGGGAAGAGCAGCTGCCATGTCGTGAGGACACTCAAGCAGCACTATGGAGAGGCCACGCGGTGAGGGACTGAGCCTTCCTGCCAACAGCCACAGGAACGAGTCACCGTGGAAGCACATCCGTCAGCCCCAGGCAAGCCTGCAGATGACCAGAGCCCCGGGCCACATCTTGACTGCAACCTCCGAGTCCCTGAGCCAGAACCACCCAGCTAAGCTGCTCCCAGACACTGCAAGAGCTCTGACAAATGTTTAAGTCACTACGTGTTGGGATAATCTGTTGCACAGCCACAGATAACTAACATATTAGGTTATTAAGTATGGAATGTCCGATTTCCTTAAGTACTATGTTTGACAGTTGATATCTCTGACATTCACTTTGACTCTTGGGTTGTTTTATTATTATTATTATTATTATTATTATTATTGTCAAGGTACATCCTCATTCTTTCAAATGCCCATTTTGGCTTGTGATTATCTTTCCAATTTTTTTTAGAGTGATTTTTGTGCAATCATGGATAAGTCAACAATTTATGTCATTTCTGAATAGGAGTTATGTCATGGAACCAATGCAGCACAGACAGCTTGAAATATCAACAAAGTGTTTGGGAAGGATGTGGCTAATGAATGCACAGTATGTCGATGATTTGAGAAGTTCCATTCTGGTGATTTTAATCCCAAACAGGAGGCGTGTGACCTGAGACCATGGAGGATAATGATGAGCTGAAAGCTATAATGGAAGCGAATCCATCTCGACCCACAAGTGAATTAGCAGCCAGGTTTGACATTATTACTCCAACAATACTGGACCATTTTAAACAGATTAGCAAGGTAAAGAAGCTGGATGGATGGGTACCCACAGGAATTAAACAAGCATCAGAACATAAATCATCTCGAAGCTTGCCTTTCTTTGCAGTCGGGACATAAAGGCAAACCATTTCTACGCTGTATTGTCACACGTGATGAAAAATGGATTCTTTTTGACAATTGCAAGTGTTCAGCAAAATGGTTGGATAAAGATGAAGTGCCCAAATACAGCCCAAAACTGAATAATCATCCAAAAAAGCTAACGGTGTCTGTTTGGTGACCCAGCGCTGGTATTATCCACTACAGCTTCATTGACTCCCGGTCAACTGATGATAGCGCATGTGGACTGCAACCAATTGGACAAAATGGTGAAGATGCTTGTGATTAAGCAGCTGAGACTGGTCTACAGAGACAGGCCAATCCTCTTGTAAGACCACGTGTTGCACAAACAATGCTGCTCAAACTACAGAGGCTGGACTCGGAAACTCTTTATCACCTACCATATTCACCAGACCTTGCACCAGCTGACTACCACTTCTTCCGGACTTTGGACCACTTCTTACAGGAAAAAACATTCAATTCTTAACAAGCTGTGGAAAACGCCTTTTGCGATTGCATCGTCATTCACTCTCCAGGCTTCTTTGCTGCTGGCATAAGCAAGCTACCCTTAAGATGGCAAAACTGTGTGGATAGTTTAGGCACATACTTTGATTAACTGTACTGCTTCTTGATTGAGACGTAATAAACTAAACGTTTGACTCTAAATTGGACATTTCATATTTAATGACCTAAAAGCTCCTCAAAGTTCAACAGACTTCCACTCTTCCCCACTTCACTCCATTCTCCAGGGAACAATCAAATATGGCCTTCCCTGCTTAAGAACCCAACAGAACTGTCTGTGACATCAGAATGAAAATCGAAACTCCTCTATCAGGGCCTTCTAGACCCGCATAACCTGGCAACTGCTGTCTGCTGCCATCTCGGCCTCCTACTAGTTTCCCCTTCAGTTTGGCCCCACCAGCTTTCCTTCTGCTCCTTGAAAGCGCTTTCCCATCTTTGCATTTGCTCTTTCCCATCTTTGTGTTTGCTCTTCCTCCTGCCAGGAACACGGCGGCCGCCTCCCTTTGATTCTGCAGGTCTCACCTTCCAAGTTACCTCGATAGGGTGGCCCTCTCTGACCACACTGCACCCATTCATTTTCTTTTAAACCTTTTTTCTTGTGCAAGTGACATTATTATTTTTTTTATCATACTCTGCATGGTGCTTTTCACCATTACTGTTATCAGTTACTAGTTTCTTTTCTTTTTCTTTTTTTTTTTTTTTTTGAGACAGAGTCTTACTCTGTTGCCCAGGCTAGAGTACTGTGGTGTCAGCCTAGCTCACAGCAACCTCAAACTCCTGGGCTCAAGCAATCCTCCTGCCTCAGCCTAGCTGAGTAGCTGGACTACAGGCACACACTACCACACCCAGCTAATTTTTTCTATTTTTAATAGAGACGGGGTCTCACTCTTGCTCAGGCTGGTCTTGAACTCCTGAGCTCAAAGGATCCTCCCACCTCAGCCTCCCAGAGTGCTGGGATTATAGGTGTGAGCCACCCTTCCCGGCCCCAGTTACTATTCCTTTGTTTACCAAGGAGATGTATATGGCCCGAGAGCAGCGATTTGCCATTGGTTCTGCTCACCGCCATGACTCCAATGCCTGGCTCTTAGAAGACAGAGCAGATGTCCACTGAATTAAGGGCATATGTCTCTCACTGTTTCTCACCCCCAATCATGCAGCCCCCAGATGGGGAATGCTGCTCCCTGCCCCAGGACGTACCTTCTCGGATCCATGCAAGAAGTCATTGAGGGCCTGAGGGTCACTGGAAGAAAAAGAGGAAGAGACACTGAGGAGGTGAGGAGCTGGGGAGGGGCGGGCAGGGGAGGGGGGTGGGGAGCCCGTTACTCACCAAATCACGTCTAGTAAGCATCTCCCATCCTCATCATCCATCGCCACTGGACGGGGCGGGGTCAGGAAGAGGGTGGGGGAGACAGGTTAGATCCGGCAGCTTGCCCAGCCCCCTCCCTTCAGGGGAGCCCCTTGGAGGGGTCAGAGTTTCTGCTCCCTGAGTCCACGGGGATGCGTAGGGGTGAGGAGCACCTCCCAGGTGCCCTCCCAGCCAGAAACTCCTGACCGGGGACAGCTTCCTTCCCCTCCCCTCCCCCACCCGTACTCCCCAGCACCTGATGATGATGATGATGATGACGATGATAACGACAATGGTATCGACCAGGACTAAGTGAGCCCTGGTCGTGTGCTTCATACACATTTAACTAAATGGACCCTGACGGTATCCTGCCACCCCTGCTTTGCAGATGAGCAGCTGGAGGCACCGAGACGGTCACTCTCCAACACGGCAGAGCCAGGCGTGGGCCCAGGGAGCGGCTCCCGACCTGCGCTCTTCACCCCCAGGCTGTCCTGCCTCCCTGAACACAGGGCCCGGCCTGGGGTGGGGGTGGCGGGGGCTTGTCCTGTGTGTGAGGAGTGAAGGAGGGAGGCAGAGAGGGAGGGAAGGAGAAGGGCCCTGGGGCTCAAGGCTCTGGGCCCCCCTATGCAGTGTGCTTCTGAGCAAAGGGAGGGAAGGGTGACGGCAGAAGCCAGGGAGAGACGCAGCAAGGACAGGCGCTCTGAACCAAGAGGCCACCGGCGTGAGGCTGAGCCTCGCCGTCAGAATGATGAGGATGAGGACGGCTAACGTTTGCTGGGAGTGCTTGCCACGTGCCAGGCACTGTCTAAGCGCTTCACCAACGTTAGCTTGTTCGACCCCCTGGAAGGGATACTATCAGTCCGATTCAACACCCAAGGAAACTGACGTTCTCTGTATTTGCCCGTCCACCCTTGCAGCCATCCGGCCTTCCCTCCGTCCATTCATGCACCTCTCCATCCTTCCAAATGTCCCTCCCCCATCCACCGACCCACCCCTCCTTCCTCCATCCTTCCAAGCCCCCGTCCAGCCGTGCTTCCCTCTGCCAAACACCCAAACCACCCCATCCTTCCGCCCACCCACCCCTCCATTGCTTCCTGCACCCTCCGCTGTCCTCTCCTCCCAGTGGTGGCACACGGGACATGATGAGAAAGAAGACAACGTCCCTGAACGTGCAAATCCACAGTTCAAGGTTTTTACTCTCTTTTCTGCTCTGGGGTGGGGGGTCCTGAACCTCACTGGGGATGTGGTGACCGTCATGTGGATCACCACCCCCCGCCCTAAAAAGCCCACGTACAAAATCCTACCTGCGCCCTCGACTGGGTCACAGCCCTCACCCCCCACAGCCTTCCCTGAACTCCCCTGAGAAGGAGCTCCTCACTGCCACCCCCAACGCCCGCATCCTCAAGTGCTCTGTGACATAACGAAGGGTCTCAGACAAGGACCTTCCGCGGGAGGTCAGGGGTCTTCTCTGAGCAGTGCCGTGGGCATCTGATGAAAGGCCCTCTTGCCGACACACGCACGTGGGGGAAAATGTTACATGTTTCCCGGGGTCCATGGGTCCCCCTCCCCACCACGCAGCACAAACACATGTACCCCCAGAGCCCCACACACCACGGGGACTGTCCCCAGAGAGGCCCCCCCGGGCTTCTGCTGCATCAGAGGTGGTGAGGACAGGCTCTCACCCACCCCACACCCCTGCCCCGCCACGCTTCCTTCTCCCTGTGCCGCTGGGTCTGTGGCCTACGAACCTCTGTCCACCCCCAACCAGCCCATGGGGGGCACGAAAAGGCAAGATCTGCAAAGACTCTTGAAGAAGGGGGAAGACCCTGGTGGCAGCGGTGTGACCCAGGGGCCGGGGCAGGAGAGGGAAGAGCCGAGGGATGTCGCCACGCCAGGCTCTGCTAAGAAGGAATGTTCCTTCCTCCTCCAGGGACCGAAGGGGAACCTGGGAAGGCGGAATGAGGACGACTGCCCCTCCAGGAATGAACTGGGATGCCTCCCTGGTTACCTGCGCTACAAACGAATCATGAAGGGAAGGAGGGGTGTCCGCTCCAGGTCTACGCGGGGCCCCCAGCTGGGGACTTGGAGAGGGTCCTTTCGGGGGCCAGCTGTGGAGAGAGAATGAGAGAGAGGCTGTGAGCGAGACAGTCAGCCAAAAGGAAAACGAAATCAAGACAGACAGACACACAGGTACGGGGGGCGTGGTTGTCAGAGAGGCGGACGGACTAAGGGGAGGGGAGGACGGAAGACGGAGGGAGGGTTGAAAAGACAATGATAATGGGGAAATAAGAAAGGAAAGCACAAATACGGGTTTAAAATCACACAAAGCAACACTGACTATTACCGTGCATACCGTGTACATACACCACGCTAGAGCACACAACGTCACGCTATGCCATTCATTGGCACTTCAGTCTAGTAAAACATAGCTGACCCTTGCCATCTGCAGCAGCAGCCGGGTTCTAAAAAGCCACCGCACACACTGAATCGGCCACCCTGAGCCGCTGCTCCCGGGAAAAACGCAGGGCTGGGTCCCTGCCAGCCTCCGGCCACAACACGGCCACCGATCGGTGCGTCACCTTGCTTTGCATGTCTCTGTTTGAAGACGCCTTCCTTAATACACAATGGTGATTCATTCACACTGCGCCCACAGCCAACGGGACCGTAGCTCCCACCTGAATGACGCTCCCCTAACGCACATATATTCTCCAAAAGGCACGCGACAGCCTTCCTGCACCTAAGAGCCCTGGACCGCATTTTGGCGCCCTGTTTGCAGCGGCGTCGTGCGAAATCACCAATGCAAGATGCAAAGATGCAAAAAGGACACGGGTTTGCGACGTGAGCGGAAATGGAAGGCAGAGCGCCGCCTTGCTTGACCTTGGCTGAGAACGTGCTCGTCGGGCGGCTCAAACGTGTTTCGCCGCTCCGCACGCTTCTGACCGGGAAGGCACCACTTTGGGGTTACAAACGTTAGCAACAGGCGCATTCGCAAACACGGAACCTGTGGAGCACGAGGACCGACTGCAATGATCTTGAGGACAAATCGCCTCGGTCACAGGCCCCTCCACGCCGGGCATTGGCTTAAGTACTCTACGCCCATCACTTCATTTCGCCTCCGCTGAATCTCTACGACACAGGTGCTTTTGTTACCCCTATTCCGTAGGTAAGGAGACAGGCCTGTAATCCTAGCACTTTGGGAAGCAGAGGCGGGAGGATCGCTTGAGGTCAGGAGTTCGAGACTAGCCTGGCCAACATAGCGAGATGCCATCTCTATGGAAAAATAGAATAATCAGCCAGGCCTGGTGGCGCATGCCTGTAGCCTACTCCGGAGGCTGAGGTAGGGGGATTGCTTGAGCCCAAGAGTTCGAGGCTGCTGTGAGCTACAGTGACAGCACTGCACTCACGCCCGGGCAATACAGTGAGACTCTGTCTGCAAAACAAACAAACAAACAAACAAACAAAGAGAAAGGAACAGAGTGGAGAGCGGCTTCCCCTCTTTCTCTCAGGTCCCAGATCCCAGAATGATCTAGAAAGACCCTGGCCCATGGGATCCTCTCCATCTGGAGCTCAGGTGCACTGCTCCTGGCCTAGAAGTGTTCACAAGCTCCCAGGGTGGCTCCAAATTCGTTCTTTCCTCCTCCCTGGCTCTAGTTTTGGGTGTGGCCCAACCTCTCTGTGAACTTCAGACCAGCAGAATTAGAGACAGGAGGGGTGCATTTCCTGAATGAGGCTTCTCCAGAAGGGCCCGAGGGTGAATTTCAAGGGAAGGGGAGGCTCCAGGGTTCCCTGTGAGAAATTTTTATTTGTGTTTCCATTCCAATGTCAACGCTAAAGAAACGAAAGGGGAACTTCCCGGGAAGGGGGCAATGTTCTGCGTTGTGATCCAGGTGCGGGTTCCTCGAGTGTTCAAAATTTAACCGTTCAGATTTGTGCATTTCAATGCATATACATTTTACTTTAAAAAACTGTAAAAAAAAAAAAAAAAGGACAGTAATCATGGAGTGGTGGTGAGTGGAAGAAGCAAGAGCAGCAGATGGGGGGAACTGCTGCGGGCGACGGGTCCCTGGGGGCTTTGTTATACTGTTCTACCCACTTGATACATTTTGGAAAGTTTCAGTAACAAAAAGAAAAATATATGCCCATGACAGGCAGGTGTGGGGACCTCTGAGATGGCCCCTGCCATTTCAGGGCCTAAGCTGGCATCCACATCTCCCGCTGGGCTGATGCCTAGAGGCCCAGCATGGTGTCTGGTGATGCACACGGCTTCTTGGCCTCAAATCCCCATCCCCCATGAACTGGCTGGGTGACCTTAGCAAGCGACTTCGCCTCTCCAGGCCCTGGTGTCCTCGTCTATAAAATGGGCATAATCACAGTCCCCGCCCTGTGGTTTGCACAGGACAGATGCAGGCATAGGGCTTACCGGTATCGATGTTATTTTGTGAGTATGATAAAACGTGGCTGGCTAATGAGAAAAGGTCAGAGGTGCAGAGACCTCTCTCCCTCCCCCCCCCCGCTTCCTCATCTCCACACAGTTTCACCCTGATTCTCAGGACCTGCCCTGGATCTAGAAGGTCAGAAGTCAGGAGAGGGACCGGGGTTGCTGCTTTTTTAACAAACCCTCCAGATTTCCAAAGCGCCCGCTGCCCGCTGTGGGTGCTCACCGCAGGAATCAAGCCCACTGTGACCAGTTCTGCAACCAGGTGTCCTGGATTCCCATCCTGGGACTGCCACTTCCCAGCTGTGTACCCTACAACAAGTTACTTATCCCCTCTGTGCCTCAGTTTCCCCATCTGGAAAATGGGCATGTTAACCGTATGTCCTCCACTAACACCGTTACACGGTAACACCTTTAATCCTTACGTGTCCTGAAGCACTCTGTAAGTGACACATACACCGGTTGTAATCATCTTCACTGTCATTGCTGATGTTATCTCATATGGCGACTCCCAGAGCTTTCTGGCCACAGCCCAGTTAGGCTGCACAGAAGTCCCCAGGCCCTGGCTTTTCCAGCTGATGCTGTTTGCCACGTGTCGCCCTCCTGTGGGTTTGGAAGGGTTAATGGATCTGCTTCAACCAGGGGTTATGGACATGGTCCTACTGAGACCGATTCAAGACATCGAGTCTCCTTGAATCTTTCCGCCCACCATGGCATTACCCCCATTTTCCAGATGAGATAATTGAGGCTGAAAAGAATGAGGACACAACAGACAGAACACCGTGTGGCACTTGCAGTGGGCTAACCACATGTCCTGCAGCTCTGGACCAGGAGGCAGAGGGAGCTTTAAAGACACAAAAGAACCCACCAACTGTCGAAAGAGAATGAGAACACTGCCTGGATATCTAGCGACACTAACAAATCATGATTAAGGTTCTAGGTGTAATAACAGCATCATTTTTTTTTCTTTAAAGAGTTCTTGCCTTTTAGAGATACATCCTGAAGTATTCAGGGGTGAAATTATAGACTGCCCGCAATTTACTGCGAAACAAGCCAGTTGTGGGTGTTCAAGCGGCATAAAGACCTGAGCTGTCCAATATAGTTGCCGTTAGTCACATGTGGCCATGTACATTTAATTAAAGTTAATTAAAATTAAATGACATTAGGACAAGGGATGTGAATAGACATTTCTCTAAAGAAGACATACAAAGGCCAATAAGCACATAAAAAGATGCTTAATATCACTAATCATTAGGAAAATGCAATCGAAACCATAATGAGATATTACCTTCAATTCATTAGAAAGGCTATTATCAAAAAAACAGAAAACGACAAGTACTGGCAAGGATGTGGAGAAACTGGAACCCTCGTGCACGGTTGGTGGGGATAGAAAATGGCGCAGCCACTGTGGAAAACAGCAAGGCAGAGCCGCAGAACACTGACAGTCCGATCACTACGTGATCCAGCACATTTCACTTCTGGGTTTATACCTAAAGAATTGAAAGCAGAGTCCAAAAGAGACATTCATAGCAACGTTCATTATTCACAATAGCTAAAAGGTAGAAGCAACCAAGGGTCCACTGCCATACGGACGGACGGATGCGATATGCACATACAGTGGGGTATTAAGGTGGGACGTTTTGGCCCATGTGACAACATGGGTGAACTTTGAGGGCGTTACGCTAAGTCAGATAAGCCAGTCACAAAAAGACAAATATCAGACGATCCCACTTACAGACTAAGGTACCTAGGGTTGTGAAATTCATAGAGACAGAAAGCAGAATGGTGGTTGCCAGGGGCTGGGGGGAGGGGGAGGGGAGTTGGTATTTAATGGGTACAGAGTTTGAGTTTCGAAAGGCAAAAAGAATTCTGCAGATGGACGATGGTGATAGCTGCCCAACGATATGAATGTACTTAATGCCACTGAGCTGTACACTTAAAAATGGTTAAGCTGGCAAATTTATGTTCTGTGTATTTTAACAAGATTTAAAAAAGCGGGGGCGGGGGGGCAGGAGGCAATTATTATAGAAACATCAAAGTTTTAAAAAATTTTGAATTCAAGAAATTAAGCAAAATTAAACATTTCATTCTCAGTCATACTAGCCACATTCCAAGTGTTCAATAGCCACGTGGGGCTGGCGGCTACCAGAGGGGCCAGCGCAGATCTGGGACATTTCCACAGGACAGGAAGTTCTACCGCACGGCATGGGTCTGCGGGATTGGTGGAGAACTGAACGTTGGCAGAGCTGGTTCACGGCAGCGGATGAGGGGGTGCACGTTTTATTATTCTATTTATTATTATTTATTATTGTTCTATTTTGTGTACACTTGAAAGCTTCCACAATGAAAGAATTTCAATTAACAAATACTTTACTATCAAACATGATTCGCCTGTCTGATGGTTTGGTGGCGCTCTGTCTGTCTCTCCCACCAGAATGTCGGCCCCACCAGGGCAGGGACTTCTGCCTGTTTTGTGCCCTGCCAGATCGCCAGAGCCTGCGCGGTGTGTGGCACACAGTAGGAGCTCAGTATTTGTGAAATGAATGAACGGATTTAAAGAAGTTAAACAGATGCATTCATTCGTTCAAGGGGCAGCCTGGTGAAATGCACATTTATTAAGCACTTACTGTGTTTGGGGGGAGGTGAGAGGCTGAGGATACCCAAAGCGCAAAAGCAGACCCGGTCCTTGGCCTTGGAGAGCACGAGCGTGGTTCTCAGCCAGGGACGGCACTGGGGACCCCCCCCCCCGTCTCCCCACGCATATTCAAAAGCTTTTGAAAAAGTGACTGGGTGGGGGAGGGGAGTCTGACATGAGTGTGCAGAGTTGCCAGCCCAATGCTGTCAACAGCACCCCTCGGCCAGCCTTGGTGTGGACAACTGGCTTCTTGGCCAACCTGCTCGTAGCTCCTCCCCTTCCTGTGAAAGATTCTACTTCCTGCAGGCACAGCCATGTGACGTGAATGAAATGGGAGTGGACATACTGTGTCCCTTCAGAGTAGAAGCTCTAAGAGGCATCGCACGGTCCACTGCGTCCCAGAACAGGACGGACGTGCGGACGGAGCCACAGGCAATCCACGAGGGGCGTGCGCACAAACAAGAAAACGAGTCTTTGTGGGCCACTGTGACCTGGGCTTACTTATTACCGTGGCACCAGGCAGCCATCGCTGACTGGCACACCCCGAAGGGCCCGCGCAGCCTGAACGCTTCCTGGGTATCGGGCCCTGTGCTAACTCCCTCCCCACTGATTCCTCCGGGTGCCGGGGAAGAGGGACTAGCGCCCGTGCACATTTTACAGGCAACAGAGACTCGGGATTGGGACACTTGCCCCAAACTACACTGTGGGGCCAGAATTCGAACTCAGACCTTGTGATCCTGCAGACCGCATTCTTCACCACCACGCTATAAAAAGCCGGAAAGGCCGGGCCCGAAAACCACAACCAGCTCGAGAGAACAGCGATGACGCAACAATGACACAGTGTCCTTCCAGAAAGTCGTGTGAATTCCTCCTCCACTTGTAATGCAATCGGAGTTTTGCGCTGTCATCGGGAGCTGTGTGGAAGCCAGACGGCCTAGCGGGATGCAGAATTAAAAGTGCCCGCTAAGCTCCAGAAACAGACTAATTGTAATTTCCCAGTACGAATCAGAGTAACCCTCAGGTTACTCGCACGTTAATGAAAACGAAAGTCTGCAGAAATGTACCACGTGCTGACAGGAAGTGAAGATGATGTGGCAAACTCTATTTGTCACTTTCCAAAAGCATTTCCCCACTTCTCCTCCCTCCTTGCTCGCAGAAGCCTGATGCCGTGCGGGGTGATGCTTGCCAAGTCTAAGATGTAAACAAAGACTGTTCTGAGCCAGTCTTTTGCAAACTATGGGTTACGCCTTTGAAGGTTGTGAAATCAAATTAGCAGGTTGTGACCGGGGATTTCTTTAAAAAATTAAATAGTACGGAGTAAAATGGAATGGAATAGAATAGAAAATATTAAAGTGTATCACATATGGCAAGGGTAAGGATTAGTTTGTGAAATTAGTTTCAATTACGTGTGCCTGTATGTGTATACATACGAACATATTTTGTACTGTGAGCTGTGGTCAAGACAGCCTTAAAATAACTGCATTAAGCAAGAGGCGCTCCTATCGCCTTTATCAGAAACTCACTTTCCCAGCCTTCTTTGTAGCTAAAGCAGCCAGGGTTCTGCAAATAGTAAAAACCAAAGTATATAGACTTGCGTTCTGCTCAATTAGACTTTCGGGAAAGACTCTGGGAGACTCTTCCAGAAAACAAAAACAGAGCTGCTCTAGAAAGAAAAGTCCTTTGCTTCCTGCTTCTGACTTTGAATATAGTTGAGATGACTAGAGCTGTGGCAGCTATTCTGCAACCATGAGGCGGCAAACCTGAAGCTGATAAGCCCACCTGCAGAGGATGGCTGTTGGGAGGAGAGAAAAAGCCTGGCTTCTTAATAACGCCTCATGGTCTGCCTGCCTCCAAACTTCTTAATCCTTACTGTTTAATCCACTATTTGTCTTCCCAGTATCTGCAGCCAAACACAACCTGACACAAAAGACCTTGCATTTCTAGGTATCTTTGCAACCCATCGCAAGGATTCTCACAGCCTACCATGGGGTCAAGGACTGTCCCTTGCAAATCACTGATTGAGAAGAGAGGCCCAGCAAAAAGGGAGAGGGCTGCTAGAAAGAGGATCTGAAACAAAGACCACTGTGGTTGATTGCAAAAGTGACCAGCAATTCTTCTCCTTCCTGTTCCCATACTCTTCGTAGCTCCTCCTATCAAGGGATGAGGTCTACTGCTCCACCTGGACCCTGGGCTGGCTTCTTGACTTGTTTCGGTCGACAGAATGTGATGGAAGTGACGGGGTCTGTTTCCGAGGCTGGCACGCTTCCACTCTTTGCCCAGCTGCCACATGAAGCAGCCCAGGCTAGCCTGCTGGAGGACGAGATACAAGCCCGTCGTCCCCATCATCCCAGCCAACAGCCAGCCAAGCTCTAAAAGCAGAGCCACCTAGCCGACCTACGGCTGATCACAGATTCCCCAGCCAAGACCAGAGAAGCACCCAGCTATGCCTGGTCCAAATTCTAACCATTAGGATCATGGCTTTGTGTTAAGCTGCTGTGACAGACACTATTTTCCAAAGATGGCTGCAATAATACCTCCAAGCCCACATGACCTTCTACGATGTGATCTTGCCATATTATACTTCCCCTGAATTGAGGAGAGATGTGACTGCTTCAATCGGTACAGTGCGACTATGTGATTTCTGAGCTAGGTCATTAAAAGAGATTCAAAATCGGCTTCTGCCTTGCCCACCAAGACACTTACGTTGGAAGCCCGGAGCTGCCATTCTAGAAGTCTGACTAGTCTGAGGCTGCCCTGCCGCAGGAAGCCGAAGCTAGCCACGTGGGGCGCCACAAGTAGGAGCTCTGTTGACAGTCCTGTCTTCAGGTCGTCCCAGCTCCAGGGCCAGCATGTGCATCAATGAGCCTTTAGCCCCCAGCTGGAGTAACCCCCAGCCTTCGAGTCTTCCCAGCCAAGACCCCAGACATTGTGGAGCAGAGACCCACTGTGCCATGGCAAATTCCTGACTCACAAAATCCATGAGCATAACACAACAGTTCCTTTCAGCTGCTATGATAATCTGTTAAACCGCAATAATAACCAGAAGAGCTGCTAAGAGTTGGGGCTATTCGTTATGTAGCAAGAGCTACCGGATACAGCTCTCTTTGGTGACGAAGGACCAGCCTTGACCCCACACCTGACTCATCCAAGTCTTATCCATCCCCCTCCCAAATCTCTGCAGTCTGTCCCCTCCTCTCCATGACCACTATTCTGGCCCAAATCTAGTCCTCGCCATGTCTCTTTTCACCTATCCATCCACCCAGCCTGTGTTAACGAACACTCAGCTTGTTCACGAATGGCAGCATGCATTGTTAAAATACTCAAAAACAGCTGGGCACAGGGGCTCACACCTGTAATCCCAGTACTTTGGGAAACCAAGGTGGGAGGACTGCTTGAGGCCAGCCTGGGCAATATAGCAAGACCCCATCGCTACAAAAAAATTTTAAAATTTTAAAATTAGCTGGGTGTGGTGTCAGTCACCTGCAGTCCCAGCTACTTGGGAGGCTGAGGCAGGAGGACTGCTTGAGGCCAAGAGGTCAAGACCAACCTGGACAATATAACAAGACCTCACCTCTACCTAAATAAAAAAAAATCTAAATGAAATACTCAAAAACTTCTTTGCTAACTGGTAAAGAAGTGGGGCCCAAGGAGGCTTGGTACCTCCTATATTCCTGCCCGGTGCTGGGCACTAAGATCCAGCAGTGGGCAAAAGCAGATAGCTACCTTCAATCAACACGCCAATCAAGCCACATACAGAGCCTGCCTCCCCTGGCCCGGCTCCCTCCAGCCTCGGTTCCTCCACATCGACCGCCTTCCTCACTGGCCCCCAGACCAACCTGCCCAAACCACAGTCCAACCCCTGCCTGGGAACCTTCCAAAGACCCCCCTGGCGTCTGAGGTGGTCCAGGCTCTGTCCCGTGTGCCCTTGGCTGCCGCCACCTCCCACTTCATCAGCACTGTCACCATCACAGCCAGGGTCCCTGAGCACTTACTAAGTGCCGGTGCTGTTCCAAGAGCTTCATCTTACTTCACTTCATTCTCGCAGCAGCCCTAAGGCAAATGCCATTATCCTCATGACCATTTCACAGATGAGGAAACTGAGACAGAAAAGGGTTTGGGCAACTTGCTCAAAGCCACCCAATTAGCAGAACAGTCGAGCCAGGATTTGAACGCAGTCTGAGATGCCCAGGCCCATGGGAACGACACAATGGTGTCAGCCCGGCCACCTCCCTGCCAACCCGCTGCAACAGGGGTGTGCTTCCCACAGTGGCCTCACAGGTGCCCACCTCCTCCAGCAGCCCGGCCAGGCCCTCTTCCCCTTACGTTGTCCCGAAACGCGGCAGAGGAGGACACTTTGTCTCTGCCTCGGTCAGACAGGCAGATCGGGCGAGGCAGCCCCACCTCACGGCACGTGGACTCCACATCCCAGGATGCCTAAGAAGTTAAGCTCTTGTGATACAGTTCCAAGGTTATCTGTGGTGCATTCAATGGTGGGTCCCCAAAATGTACGTCCACATTCCACACCTGTGGACGTGGCTGTCTCAATTTGGGAAAAAAAGGGTCTTTGAAGATAAAATTAAGCTAATAATCTCGAGATGAGATTGTCCTGGATTATCTGGGTAGGGCCTAAATCCAATGACAAGTGTCCTTTTAGCTAGAAAGCAGACTATGTAGAGACGGTGGCAGAGATTGGCGTTAGGCACCGACAAGCCGAGGAACACCCGAGGCACAGCAGCTGGACGAGGCAAAGGACTCTTCCCTAGAGCCTCTGGAGGGGGCACAGCTCAGATGACCCTGCTGGCCCTGCTGACACCTTGATTTTGGACTTTTGAACTATAAGAGAACAACCCCCTGTTTTAAGACATCACTTTAATGGCATTTGTTACAGCAGCAACAGGAAATAATATAGCGTGTAAGTTTATAAGATAGAAGCACATAATATGTACTGGGTATAGAAGGTGTGTGTGTATATATGTGCCGCCATGTACAGTTGCACAGGTTGTTCACTACACAGAGAAAACTAGACAAAGGTGCAAGTGGAGCCTCGAATCCAGTCCAGGTTCTGCCACCCTGTGAGAAGGGTGGCATCTGCCTGGAGAAAAGAGTCCCCTTTCCCAATTCCCATAAGGAGACTCCACAGAGTTACGCCATGTCGCAAGTCCATGCAAAGCTGAACAAGAGCTAGCTGGGCCCTGGATCTGCAGCCACTTGCATGATGTGTCTATTTCAAAGCCAGAAAAGGAAAACAGGGAAAAAAATGTTGATTCTTCACCCGCCCCCACCCCTTTTGGGGAAGACAGAGAAACAGCAATTTGAAGAGCAATTAAAATCTACACCATCTTTGTTTTTAGTGACCTTTAGAGTTCTAGAATCATTGAATTAGTTTAGCCACATAAAAGCATGCCCCATAAAGCTTGGATTGCTTATAAAGTGACTGGGGTTTAGCTCCTGAAAGCCTAGTTTATACAGGTCGTTACACACTCGAAATGTTTTGTGCGTTTTCTCTTTTCCCTTTTTATCGTTCGACGCTGTTCTAAATACAGCTATAAAGCTGCAGGCTTGCCAGGAAAACCAGGTATCTCAAAAGGTTCGCGATTTTTCTCAACGCTGGTTTATGAGACATGGAAAAATCCCAAGAAACGGTGAAACACAGGCAATCAGGGTGGGTGAAAGGAATAGAAAAGCAATGATCATGTTCCCTGGACACAGGGCCCCCCGTGTCATCAGGAAACAGAGAAAGCTTCGAGTTCAGGGGAAAAAACTGAGCAAGAGAAGCAAAGGGAAACACAAGTCCCAAGGACATCCCACAGGTTTTGGACCACCGGATCCTACACTCCAGTCTGCACCAGAATCACATGGGAGCTTTTGAAATACAGGTTGGATTCTGGAATCAGCAGGTCCGAGTGGGGCCTGACGCTGCGTTTCTAGCAAGCTCCCAGGTGATGCCAATATTGCTGGCGCACAGACCACCACTGCTCTAGAAGCGTCTGTCTCTTTAGTTCTTTCCTTCTGGGGTTCTTGTTCTTGCAATCGAACACAAGCCACCAGTTCCTGGACAATGTCCAGGTGCCTGACAAAGTCTTCTCTGAGGCTCAGGGGGGCTAAAAAGTTGCCCAGAGTCCAACAACCGCTCCCAAGCCTGACATCCGGGTAAACAGAACTGGGATTTGGTTTCATTCAGCAAGATGCCCCCTAAGAGGACGAATCACAATGAGTGTAGGCCCTGCCCCTTTGCCAGAAACTTCCTTTCTCAGACGCCTTTGCAGCTAAGTGTGGACGTAAGAAAGATTTTCACGTTTGGATAGAAAGGCAAGGCTTGGGAAGACTGTTTGCCCCTGCTTCTTCCTTCCGCTTGAAAGACTGTCGCGAGCAGGATGACAATGACCGGTGCCACAGCAGCCATTATGCACTCCCGAGAGGAAGGCCAAGAGAATCAGGGACATGAACCCAGCGGCCTGGCGATCTTCAGCTGCCAAACACCCCTGGAATGGCCTTTTACCAGACATCTTGCTCAAGAAGAGAATTAGAAGCCCAGATGACCAAAGTTAAACACACACCAACTCGGTGATCCGACAATTCCACTCCAAGGTAATTTACTCAAGAGAAATGACAAGTATGCCCACAAAAAGCCACTTGCACAAAAATTTTCATAGCAGCCTTATTCATAAAAGCCCCAAACTAGAAACGGCTCCCATCGCCGTCAACTGGTAGATAGATAAACAAACTGTGTTAGAGCCACACGATGGAATATTTTCTCAGCTCTAAAAGGGAATGAACCACTGCTGCAAACGTGGGTCTCGAAGGGGCAGGGGTGAGAAAGGAAGACAGAGACGAGAGACTACACACCGTGAGTCCATGTACGGCAAGTTCCAAAACACGAAGAATGAATTTATAGCAGGGACAAAACCCAGAGGTGGCGGTCGCCCCTAGGGAGAGGATGGGAGTACTGACCCGGAAGGGCCATGAGCGAACCTTCTGGGATGGTGGAGATGTTCTGTGTCTAGATCTGGGTGATGCCTACACAGGCGATACCTATCCAAATCCATCACGCTGCACACTTAAGATTTGTGCATTTTATTGCACATAAATTATATCCCAGGAAAGCATGCTGGCATGTGAAAAAGAAATCTGTGCACTCGATTCCCATTAGTCCAGGTAGCTGTGTTCTACAAAGGCATCTTGAACTCTGAATTAGCTGAGACCGAACCATCGCTCCTGGAGGAAATACAGGATTAGGTGCCTGCGAGCCTCTGGTCAACATCGTCATCAACCGATTGCTACATCGCCTCGTTTTCTGTATATTTCTGTTTAAGGACACTTTATTTAAAACACATGGATGATTCATTTACATGGACCTTGTGGCTAACAGCACAATAACTCACGCCTGAATGACGCTTCTCCGACACACGTATTTTCTCCGTAAGGCACATCGCAGCCTTCTTGCGCTTATGAACACCAGACAGCACTTTAGCACTAAGCTGGGGACATTTTAAACAGTGAAATCATAAAGCACAAAAATGTGAAAAAAAAAGTGGCACTAAATAGACCTCGGAAAGGACACTGTTTACAGTATGAGATGTAAGAAAGCAGAGCATTGCTTTGTTTGACCTCAGCTAGGAATGTGTACATCATCAGGTGACTTAAACTTTTTCCTGCTCTGTGCATGTCGGCAAGCGACCGGGAAAGCGCTGTGAGCACTGGGTTTGGGGCTACAAATAAATTTTAGTGAGTACAGGAATTTACAATTATGGCATGCTCGAATAATGAGGGCCCACTGCACATGGCAGTATCTACCAAGACTATAAACGCATTTTCCCTTTACCCAGCTACGTTGCTTACAGGAATGTATCCAACAGGTACAATCAACATGTCCAAAATTATGCATTTAGGAGGTTTTACAGCCTTATTTTCTAACAGCAAAATATTGGAAACAATCCACTGGCCATCGGTAGTAAGCAGGTTAAATAAACGAAGGTCCATCTTGACGGGAATACCACGCAGCTGTAAGAAAGCGAGTAAGGTACATGCACGGCCAGGAAGCACAAGAGAAGACGCTCAATGTCATCAGCCACCAGAGAAACGCAAATCAAAACCACGAGATACCGCTTCACCCCCACGAGGATGGCTAGAATCAAAAAGACAGAAAATAACACGTGTCCGTGAGGACGTGGAGAAATCAGAACACTCATACGCTGTTGGTGAGAATGCAGAGAACGAGAACGCAGCTGCTGTGGAAACCCATCTGGCAGGTCCTCAAAAAATGAAACACAGAGTTACCAAATGGCCCAGCAATTCCACTCCGACCTATAGACCCAAGAAGAGAAAGGCAAATGTGTCTACATGCAAACTGGTACACGAATGCCCAGAGCAGCATTACTCATAGGAGCCAAAAGGTGGAAACAACCCGAATGCCCATCGATGGATGAAAGGACAAACAATATGCATTAATAGGACACCCACAGAATGGAACATCGCCCGGCCATACAGAGGGCTGAAGCACTGACACAAGCTGCGACACAGACGACCCTTGAAACACGCTAAGTGAAAGAAGCCAGACACCAAAGGCCACACGTTCTATGATTCCATTTATATGAAATGTCCAGAATAGACAAATCCATAGAGACAGAAAGCAGATTAGTGGTTGCCAAGGGCTGCGGGGAGGGAGGAATTTGAAGTGGCTGTTCACGGCTACAGAGTTTCTTTTTGGGATGATGAAAATGTTCTAAAATGGATTGTGGCGACGCTTGCAAAACTCTGTAAATATACTAAAAACCATTGAATTGTACACTTTAGATGGGTGGGTTTTATGGTATATGAATTACATGTCGATAAAGATGTCATTAAAAAATATAAAAGAACGAGGATGTTCTTCTCTGTATCCTGATAGGGAAAGATCTCCCAGACTATCGTTACATGGACAAGTAAAATGCAGAACAGAGTGTATAAAACGTTACCATCTGCTTAAAAAGAGGGTGAAGGAGAAAGAATACATATTCTGAATGCTTTTATACGTCTAAAGAACTTGAGGAGGGGTCAGCATGACACTAAACACATTGATTGACTAACTCTGAGGGGACCTGGCAGATGGAAACGAACACAGGAGGGGGACGTCTACGAAAACAGACGTTCCGTCTGTTTTTCAAAATAATTTTTGCTTTTTCAGCCATGCCAATGTATTCGCCATTCCAAAAAGTAAATTAAAAAAACATTCGTGGAAAATAATAAGAGATTATTTGAGCCAACAGTACTGAGATCAACCGTGACACGCAGCCGAATGCATGCAAGCGAAAAAGCCGCAGCGGCAAGAGGTAGCGCCGGGATTAGAACCCAGGTTCTGAGGACACCAAAGCCGTCGCTGCTGTCCAAGACACCCCACTGCCTCATTTCTGATGTCTGCAGCAACTCCGGCAACTTTCCTTCCCTCCACCCTTCCACGGCAGAAAGAGTTTTCTTCCTGGATTTGGCATGAGCCTTCCCAATTACTGTCCAATTTCTCTCGCACGCCATGCAAGGCAGAAAAACCTGAGAGTCCGGAGAAGTGACAGCAAGCCGACGTGCGGCCCGGGAGCTGGCAGGGAGTTGGGCTGGCAGAGCCCCAGGCCTCAGTCTCCGAGCAAGCACCTGAAGACGCGGATCTGGCGCAGCTCACACGTTCCGGTCCGAGAACAGGTCCCGCGCGAGCCACGGGCTTGCAATGGCATCAGAGCCAGGAGTGGGGGATTGGCCAACTCTGGCTGGCCCCAAGATGCCACTGTTCCTCCTGTTTCTTAACTCTGCCCCACCCTTCTCTAGGTCTTGGAACCCGCACGGGCCGCCCAACCCTCTCGTGCTAGCTGCCTGGAGGGCTGCAGGGACTCCTAACGAGCCTCTGCGTGCCCCCAGGCCCTCCGCAGTTCCCCACTTGGCAGCTGAGTGATCTACTTTATTTAAGGTCCTGTTGTTCCCCTTCTCAGGACTCTTTACTCTCCCTACGGCCCCACTAATGAAAGCCAAACGCTTTGCAGGCGGTGCTGGGGCGACAGCCGCGAGGAAAGCAGCTCCTGGAGCTCAGGCTCTGCGGCAGAGTCGGCCATGAACGAACAGGCCCCGTCCTGAAGAGCAGGTGACAGCTAAGCAGCAAAGAGGGCGAGAAGCGGGTGGGGAGACTGGGGGTGCACGCTGAGCTAAAGTGATCAGGAGGGCGCGGTGGCTCACACCTGTAAACCCAGCACTCTGGGAGGCCAAGACGGGAGGATCGCTTGAGCCCCAGAGTTCAAGAGCAGCCTGGGGAGCACAGCAAGACCCCGTCTCTACAAAAAAACAGGAACAATGAGCCAGGAATGGTGGTGCGAGCCTGTAGTCCCAGCTACTCGGGAAGCTGAGGCAGGAGGATCGCTTGAGCCCAGGAGTTTGAGGTTGCAGGGAGCTATGATGACACCACTGCAGTTTGCTCTGGGTGATAGAGCAAGACCCTGTCTCTCCCAAAAGAAAACAAAAGTAGTCAGGATAGCCTCACGGAGAGGGTGAGTTTGAGCAGACATGTGCAGGAAGTAAGGGGAGGAGTAACGTGGAACCGAGAAATGGCACATGCAAAGGTCCTGAGGCACAATCATGGAGGGTGCTTGTCGGGGGGTGCAAGCAGGCTGGGAGGAGTGGAGGAGGCAAGCGGGGAGGTGAGGTCAGATACACAGCAAGGACCTGGTGGGCCACGGCAGGACTTCAGCTTTTATTCTGAGTGAGTCCAGAGCTGCCACAGGGGCCTCTGAGCAGAGCAGGGATGTGATCTGACTTGGGAGTTCACGGGATCCTTCTGGGTGCTGAGTGGAGCATGGACTGTAGGAGGCAAGGACGAAAGCAGACAGCACAGAGAAGATGGCGACTGTGACGGTCCAGGCGGGAGACACACAGCAGGGGAGGGGTGAGGTTGGATTCTGGATACAATGGCAGGGCGACAGGGTTTGCAGATGGATCGCCCAAGGGCTGCAAGCAAAGAGCGAGGCCAAGACTGCTCCAGCATTTGGGAGGGAGGGGAGGGGAGGGCCGAGCAGCTGATGTCAGGACACGAGGTGCACATCACCCTCCTACCAGCTCTCCCCTTCCATCCGCCACCCTCTTCAGCTAAGGCCATTCCCCTCTGATGTATTCCGATGTCCCGAAAGCTACTGGTTACCTTATTTAGAGCGGGGTCAACACTTCTGCCCCGACTCCCACCCCAGGGCAAAGCAGGGAGGGCTGCTCAGAGAAAGAGAAATACCGGAAGTGGCAGCAATGGGCAGGACCCCTAAGCCTTCCTCCCAGAGCAATGCTTTTTGTATCTTGTTTCAGACGCTGTCCCTACCCCAAAGTCTAAACAGACCTCCCAGGTTTGAATCCTCAAATGATCTTGGGGCTGACTTTGGTGTAAGGTGTGAGGTAGGGATCTGATTTCACCTCCTTGCGCTTAGGTGACCTTTTTGCTTTTTGTCCCCATCTTCGTTTATGATGAGTCTCTCATTTCCCCACGAATCTGACCAGTGGCCACTGCGGACTCACACCAGATGTCTGCACGTGCCCGCCTCTCACCCCGGGCTTTCTGTCCTATGCCATTGGGAGAATGTCGATTTCTATTTATTCCCCAACCTCAGAGAGAAAACAAATTCAGCCAGACAGGTGATCGATACATGGATTGACGCCGGGCAGAAGGTGACATGCAAACAGGGAAGTGAGGTTGTCTCCAGGAAGGCCGCAAGGTCCTCAAGGCAGAGACGGTGATGTTCCTTTGCTCGATGGGACATAGCTGGTCGAGTGTCTGATTAAGTTGACTCATATGTTATACTATCAACCTTCAACTAAATTAATCCTCACAAAAGAGACAGACGGTACATGAACAGCGCTCACAAAGAAACCAAAAGATTAAAGAAATATTAATAATGTGCAGACATAACAGGTCAGATACTGTATGACTCCATTTACATGAAATGTCCAGAAAAGGCAAATCCATAGAGACAGAAAGCAGATTCGTAGTTGCCAGGGGCTGGCGGAGGTGAAACGGGGAGTGACTGCTTAATGGCTACTGGGTTTTCTTTTGGGTGATGAAAATGTTCTGGATCCCAGAACTCCGGGAGGCCGAGTTCGAGACCAGCCTGAGCAAGAGCGAGACCCCGTCTCTACTAAAAAAATAGAAATTAATTGGACAACTAAAAATACATACAAAAAATTAGCCGGGCATGGTGGCGCATGCCTGTAGTCCCAGCTACTCGGGAGGCGGAGGCAGGAGGATCGCTTGAGCCCAGGAGTTTGAGGTTGCTGTGAGCTAGGCTGATGCCACGGCACTCTAGCCCGGGCAACAGAGTGAGACTCTGTCTCAAAAAAAAAAAAAAGAAAATGTTCTGGATAGGAAGATAGAGACGGTTGCAGAACACTGTTAATGTACTAAATGCCACTAAGCTGTATGCTTTAAAATGGTTAATTTTATGTTATATGAATTTTACTTTGAAAAAGAAAAAAATAATATAACAGAAAATAAAGCTGATGGTTCTATTTCTAGACTTTTTTGTAAACCCCATTACAAAGTCAAAACAGTGATGTTTTCAACACAATGGGCCAAAACTTTTTTAATGATCAAGGACATTATTCAAAATACAGATTTTAGTTTTTATCCCTAGCAGTGATCACTGACAAACAGAATGTTATTTAAGATGTTTGATTCTTCTTCATTGGTTTTAAATTTACATTTGTATAAATGTTTTGTAATGTATGTAAGCGTAGTCATGTAAATGCATAGTTTATAATAAACAGGTAACAGTGAAGAGCTCAAACTTTGGAGCCACATTCCTGAGATCAAATCCCACCTCTGCCGCTTATTTGCTGTGTGACCTTGGGCAAGTCACTTCACCCCCCTGTGTCTTAGTTTCTTTCTCTGTAAAATGGGATTAAAAGTGGCGACCGCTTTATGGGGTTGCGAGGATGAAAGTGAGTCGATGCACGTAAATATACACGCGTTAAGGTGCATACTTATCACTTTCACTGCCAAACCAACAGCGCCGTCTCCTCGGCCAAGCGATCGAGGTCAACGCCGACAGTAAAAAGCCGCGCTGAGGGTACGCGCCGCTGACACGGTATGATCAGACTTTACTTTCGTGGTTTTCTCCCAAAGACCCTTATACGGCCCCAGTCTAATCACAAGAAAAGCATTAGACAAATCCCAACTGAGGCACGTTCTACAAAATACCTGACTCCTCCAAACCATCAAGGTCATGAAAAATAAGGAAAGTCGGAGACACTGTCACAGCCAAGAGGGGCCTCGGGAGACACAACAACTGAAAATAAAGTGGGATCCTGGAACAATAAAAAAAGGACATTAGGGGGAAACTCAGGAAAGACGAACAAACTCTGGAGTGTGGCGGACAGTAACCCGCACCTCGGTTTCCCAGGTGTGACCACTGCTGCCTGGCAACACACGGTGTCAACAGCAGGGAAACCTGGGTGGGGGTACAGGAGAACTCTGTACTATCTTGGCAACTTTTCTGTAAACCTAAAATCATTCCGAAACAAAAAGTTTTAATTAAAAATAAAAAGCAAAACTCACCAGTCTTGAATAAACTTCAAGAAAAAAAAAAGTGTTCGAGACACAGCTCTGACTTGCTGCTTCTGAGAGGCGCGGAGCCGGCCCTCTGAGGGTCTGCCTGGTGAACAGACACATCTCGGGGGTCTGCCGCTACATTGCTCCACAGCAAGGCCATGTGGCCCTGCCAGGTTCCGCTGCCCCCACCCCGTCTCCCTGATTCTGCCCTTGTTCTGCAATCTCGTCCCCACACAGCAGCCAAAGACATCCTATTAAACCCTAAGTCAGCTCAGGTCCCTCCTCTGCTCAGAGCTCTCCCATGACTCCCACTTACTCAGAGTCAAAGCCCAGGTTCTCGCCACAGCCACAGGCCCTGTATGCTCTGTCCCCATCCCTTCTCAGTCCTCATCTCCTGCCCTCTCCCCTTCATTCAGCCACCTCCAATCACACTGGCCTCCTTGCTATTCCTCCTACATACTGGGCACACACCACCTGCCTCAGGACCTTTGTACATGCTGCTCCCATGGCATGTTTGCTTTTGCCTTTCCTTCTTTCTCTCAGCTGTCACCAGGTCAGTGTGCTCAACCTGACTCCATCCACGATTACAATCCTACCCCTCCCCCAGCACTTTCATCCCTCTCTTCTGCTTTGCTCTCCTTGGAAGCACTGATTACTATCCCACAGGCCATAACATGACTGATCTCAGCTCCTGTCTCCCCCAGGAGGGGGTGAGCTCCAGGTTTCTCTCGTTTTGTTCACTTTATGTAAATATTGACTAACCGGCCACAGTGCTAAACAGAGCAGGCGCCTGCCCCGCCTCCCCCGAGGCTGACTGGGGCTAGGGAGGGACATCCACAGGCTGAGCAGGGACCTGGAGGCTGGGCTCAGAATGCAGAACAGGACACTCCCATGGGAGTGAGGTCCAAGGGACCCATAGGAGACTTGTCAGCTGGAGGAGGGAGATGAGGTGAAAGGTCTTAGGGGAGTGTCACAGCCCTGGTGGCCACTGCGGGGCTCAGAGAAGCCCAGTCCATGGGGGAGGGTCGTGAAACTGGGCATGGGCACAGAAGGTGGGTCAGAAGAGAAAGCCGGGCTGAGGGAAGAGCAGTTCAGAGACACAGAACAGGCAGGAGCTCCGCAAGGACTCACGCGCCCTCCGCCACCCTGCACACCAACACAGGAGCAAATTAATCCAGTCCGTCTACACCAGCGGTTACTGCCCAGGAAAAGCCAGGAACTCCCCACCAAATAACTCAAATGCCAGGGTAAATATGCACCCCCCCCAGGAGACAACACCCCCTCACCCCCTGAACCATGGTCTCCATGTCTAGACATTCAAGCCCAACAGGACGCCCCCCACGGTGGACAGGACCCCCACGTGCTGTGGACAAGGACGTGGCCAAGTCCAGGCTAAGGACACGGACATCCCGTCTGCAGGCACCGTGCAGCCGTGGAAGAGCACGTTTCTCAAGACCACGGGGCAAGCGTGAGAGCTGAAACCAGCAGAGGGATGCACAAGTAGCTTCCAGTCCTCTCTGAAAAGGACGATTCTAAAAGAACATGAAACACAGGCCACACACACCCAAAAGGGAGTGGAACCTATGGATAATTTTTACCTATTACCTAGCTTTATCCAGAGCCTGGGGCTACTCTCTGTGTAATTCCAACTTTATGAATAATGGGGTGGTGGACCACAACGCATGTTCTAGAACGTTCACAGCACCCCCAAACTGGAAACAACAGAACGCAAGAGTCATCAAAAAGACAGAGAAGTTAGAGCCCTCGTACACTGCTGGTGGGAATGTAAAATGGTGCAGCCGCTGCGAAAAAGTGTCTGGCGGATCCTCAATGAGTTAACCCGATCACCTTACGACCCAGCAATCCCACCGCAGGTAGGTATCCAGGAGAGTGAAACACACGTCCACACAAAAACCTGTACGCGAACATTCAGAGCTGCGTTATTCATCACAGCCCAAACTGCAAACAACCTAAATGTCCACCAACTGATGAACGGATAAACATGACATGGTCTAACCAGGCAATGGAATACTACTGGGCCATAAAAAGGGACGCAGCAGCGACCGGTGCCATAGCTCGTATCCTCACGCTGCGCGAATGAAGCAGACACAGAGGCCACATCGCCCGAGTCTGTTTGTACGAAATGTCTGAACTAGGCAAATCTACAGAGACCGAAAGTAGCTTCGAGGGTGCCAGGGGCGGGATGGAGGGGAGGCCCGGCTGGTGACAGGCAAGGGATGAAAATATTCTAAAGTTGATCATGGCGATGGCTACAGTCTGCGCACACACCATAAACCTCGGAATTGCACACTTCGCATGGGTGAGTTGTATGGTATGTGAATCCTATCGCGATAAAGCTGTTAAAAAAAAGAGCAACTGTGCATGAGCGTTACTTTATAATTGCTAGATGGCCCATACGTATTTTACACTTTTCTCTATGAAGCCTCAAGTTACTGCACCTCGATGCACCTCAGTTTCCACTTCTGCCGGTAAGGGCTTCATCTTCCCGGGATCGTCAGGAGGATTGAATGAATGAATACGAGTGACATGCATGACCCAGGGCTCCTGGGATGTGCTAGAGAAGCGCACACTGCCATCGTGGGTGGCTGTTACGCTCAAATCCCCAGCCTCGGGCTCCAAAAAATAAACGTAGGGGGAGAAATGTCCTTAAGCGGGACGTGTCTCCGCCGTGTGTGCACACGCACGCGCGCCTGTTTGCATGTTGGGCTGAGCCGACCCCTCGGACTTGATTGAGAGCCTCCATGCTGAGCCCACCATAAGCCGGTGATTCCTGGAGATTTTTGCAGGCGCTCTAAAGATCTAGGGATGTTTCCAGCAGGGACCCAGCCCTGCCCCCCTGAGGACCCCGGTGTCCACACCGTGGGACAGACATCCCAGCTCCAGGGGCAGAAACCCTCAGCGGGCAGAGCGTTCCCCACCCTTGACGCACCTGCCTGGCCAGTTCCGAACACCCCCGGCTCAGCTCTCCCTCCCGAGTTCCCATCTCGCCTTTGGCTCTCGAAATATGTCTCTCTTGTCGCCTGTGCAAGAACGAATGGCCGAGGGTGCGGGGAAGAGCACATCAATCCGGAGGAAGCCAGGGGTGATAGGATGACAGGTCACCTTTCTGTTCTCTGCATTTTCAGAACTTTGTATATTCCAGTTCCTTTCTCGTCCCCGCCCCTTTCCTCTTTTGTTCCTTTTAATGATCATCTATGACTTTTAAAAAAATTTCATGTTAAGAGACTGCGTTTTTCTTTAACGTTTTCTTGAAATTACATGTCCTCGAAACGCACATCAGTGCGACGGACTGTCAAAGAGAACACACCAGCTACCAGAACAGGACGACGGCGACCGGCCTGCCAGAATGTTCCTTTTAGAGGAAGAACCTCGGGGTGGTTGAGAATTCAGGCTCAGGACATTCCAACCGGGACACAAAGTCTGAATCTCACTGTGCGGAAACCCAAATTGAGGGATGTTCTACAAAATAACCGGCCTGGAACCTTCCACAATGTCACTGCCACGAAACACACAGAGAGGTTGAAAAAACCTCCGGAATGAAGAGAAGGAAAGAGACAAGACAGCTAAAGGCCACTTGTGTGATCCCGAGCTCGGTCCTCTATTGGGGCGGGGGGAGGACGCAGCTCTAAAGGACAGTATTAGAGTATGTGCAGAGTTCCGGTAACTGGTCCATTTTCCAGACGAACAGACAGACTCGCAGACAGAAAACCTTTGCACTACTGTCTGCAGAAGGAGAAACAGATGGAACGAAAAGAGGAAACGTGGCAAACTGTTAAAAGTTGGTGAATGTGGATAAAGGTTTCTCTATACCATGCCCTGTGCCTCCTGGCTGTGCAACCTGAGTGAGTTACTTTCCCTCTCTGTGCCTCAGTTTCCAGGTCTATAAAACGGACGTCAGAATAAAACTTAACCCACTCCCAGGCCAGTGGTGTTCTGGCTGAACATGCGTGTGGGTGTTTCACAGCCGCCCTGCGTTCTGCCAGGGCTCCGGGTGCTTAAATATCCTCAACATCGCTCCTGCTTACAGGGCTGTTTCAGGATTTAATGAGTCCACAAGCCTGATGTGGAAAACAATCGATGTTAACTGTCATTCCCACCACAAAGAGACCAAAACCATGAAAATTTATGCCTCGTTTTCTCAGCTAACGCGCGGGCTGCTCAAAGCCAGAGAATGTAGCTTCTCCTGAGCTTGTCTGTCCATGGCCACCCAGTGGGAGGCTGGTTTCCCCAGTCCCTCCTCACAGCCCATGTGATGCCAGGGACCTCAGTGACAGCATTGTGAGCTGCCCCGGCACAAGGAGGGATGGGTTATGGCTGGATCCCAGCACAGTGAAGGGTCCAGATGTCCCAGGGGATGGATGCCCCTCCAGGGCCTGGGCTGGGCAGTTATGCAGAAGCCACATCCAAACTCATCACTTTGTCAGTCAGAGGCAGCCAACCTGCGGCCCCAAACCAGAGGCCCCAGATGTATTAGGGTTTGCACAGAGTTACTTTTGTGGGCCAATGTTTAACAATAGGGAAAAACGTTTTTTAAAAAGAATCCAGGTTTCTGGCTTTTCTTGAAAAACTAGAATATCTGACCTACCTAGAACTGAGCAGCAACTGGCCCCTTTTGACAGGGAGGGGGCTCTTCAGCTGACTTCGGCGCCCCTCACTCTCGGCACCTAAGTGTCCGCACTATGCCCGGCCTGATCCATTCGTGCCTGGGCACCCAGGGGCATCTGGGTCAGTGGCCCTGGCTTTCTGCTCAGCTGTGGAATCTTGGGCCAATGGTTTTCTGTCTCAGAGCCTCAGATTTCTGACCTGGAAAATGGGCCAGTTGCACCTGAACCCTTGTATGTGTGTGTGTGGGGGGGTTAATGTGAGTATAAAACCAGACCATCCAATGGGAAGCAGCTGGTGCAGAGGTGGCCCCTGTCAACCCCAAACCCCACCCCTTGTGTATAGAGTCAAACGTTATTTCTAGAAAAAGAAAAGGGGCCAAGGCTCTTGTATCACTTTATAACATCGGAGCCCAAGAACATGGGAGTGACCAGATGTCCACGCATGGATGAATGGGTAAACAACATGAGGTACACCCAAACAATGGAATGTTATTTGGCCATAGAAAGGAAGGAAGTACTGACACATGCTGCATGGGTGACCCTCGGAAACGGAGTGCCAAGTGACGGAAGCCAGTCACCAAGGACCACATACTGTAGGATTCCATTTCTATTTCCCACGTGGGGAAACCAGCAGGATCTCCAAGAAGGCCCCAGCATGTGTCTTTCCAGCCCCATAGAGCATATACCTACTGGGAAGAATGAGAATTGACTGCTAATTGGCAAACCACAGGTTGGAAGAAAATGTTTGCAACATGTATATCCGACAAAAGATATATCCAGAATATATAAAGATATCCCACAACTCAATAAAACAACAACAAAAAACCCAATTTAAAAATGAGCAAAAGAAGATACGCGAATGGCCCATAAGCCAATGAGATGCTTGACATCTTCAGTCACCAGAGAAATTAAAAGTAAGACCGTAATGAGATACCGCCGCATACCCATTAGAATGTCTAAAACTCAAAAGACTGACAACAGAGCCTGGCGGGGAGGATGCGGAGCAACTAGAACAATCATACATTGCTGGAGGGAAGGCGAGATGTTACATCCACTTTGGAGACCAGTTTGGCAGTTCCCAACAAAGCTAAACACACCCTTCTCACCCAACCCTGTCTATTCCTAGGTATTTACCCAAGAGAAACGACAGCCAATGTCCACACAAGGACATGGACAACAATATTCAAGTAGTGCCATCTGTAGTGGCCAAACACTGGAAATAACCCAAAAATCCATCAGCGGGTAAACAGATAAACCAACTGTGGCATATCTGCACGACGGAATAGTGCTCAGCAATAAGAAGGATCGAATCACTGGTACACGTGACATGAATGAATCTTCAAATGATTATGCTGAGTGACAGAAGCTAGACACAAAAGAGTAAATGTGTCATTACAACAAACTCTAGCAAAGACAAATTGAAATTCAGTAAAGTTGCAGGATTCAAAATTAATATACAAAAAGTATACAGAACTTATAGAAAATGAACTCTTATAACAATCAACTCTACAAAAAAGAAATTAAGAAACAATTCCAGCTGGGTGTGGTGGGTCACGCCTGTAATGCTAGCACTTCAGGAGGCCAAGGCGGGAGGCTAAGACTAGCCTGAGCATGAGCAAAACCTCATCTCTACAAAAAATTTAAAAAAATTTAGCCCGGCATGATGGCACACCCATGTGGTCCCAGCTACTCCAGAGGCTGAGGCAGGAGGATCGCTTGAGCCCAGGAGTTTGAGGCTATGATGACACCATTGCACTGTAGCCTAGGTAACAAAGAAAGACCCTGTCTCAAAAAAAAAAAAAAAAAATCCCATTTACAACAGCATCAAAAAGAAAGAAATTTAATCAAGGAGGTGAAAGATCTGTACAATAAAAGCTATTAACGCACTGATGAAACTGTAAAAGCCACAAATAAATGGAAAGATATCCCATTTTCACACATTGGAATACTTAATATTGTTAGAATATATATGTCACCCAAAGTGATCCACAGATTCAATGTAATCCCTATCAAAATTCTGGTGGTATTTTTCACAGAAATAAGAAAAAAAAATCCTAATATTCGTACGGAACCACAGAAGACCATGTATAGCCGAAGCAATTTTGAGAAAAAAGAACAAAACTGTAGGCATCACACTCACTGAGTTTATTAGAAAAGACAAATTAAATCTCCAGTTATAGAAAGCAGATTTTATTGCCTGAGCCAGGGGGTAGGCCGGACTGATTGCAAAAGGATATTAGGGATCCTTTTGGGGTGATGGAAATTTCTGTATCTTGATTACGGTGACGGTTACACAATGGTACACATTTATCAAATCGCATCCAACAATATTTTTTAAATGGACGCATCACGCTATACGTAAATTATACCTAAGTAAAGTTCACCGCTTAAAAAAAAAATACGACTCCAGACTGCCCAGTTGAAATCCTGGCTCCACGGCTTACTGGCTGTGATGTTGGGCAAGTGTCTTCGCTACGCTGCCTCAGGGCCTTTGTACTTGCTGTCCTTTCTGCTAGAAACACTCTTCCTGTTGGTACTGACAGGGCTAGCTCCTTTAGGTCTTTGTTCCAATGTCACCTTTTTAGCAAGGGCTGGTTAAAATGACCACCCGCACCACCAGCCCTCTCCACCCGCTTCCCTCTCTCTTCCCCCACAGCACTCAGCAATCTGATGAACACTATCGTGATCTCCTCATGTGCTCCCCCGCCAGCAGGTCAGCTCCCTGAAGGCAGGGATCTTTGCCTTGTTCGTGACATGTCCCCACTCCTAGAACAGGCCTGACACAACAGGAACTCGGTAAATAACTGTCAAGTAAATTGACAAAGGGATGTATGTTCCTCTCATTTTTGGATGTGAACTGCAGAAATGCTCAATAATGCACCCTTGATTACAACAGACTGGAGCTAACCTAAGTGTCCAGCGAAGGGGGACTGTTTCTGTAGGTTAGGGCCTTCCAAGGGCATACTGTGCAGCTGTGAAAGACACCAAGCTTGATCAGTTAGAACCTTCTCGACTCAATTATCGAAAGGAAAAGGCAAAGGGAAGAACACCGTTAGAGCATCCTTCAGTCAGTGCCTTAAAAAGAGTGTGTGTGAGAGAGAGAGAGAGAGAGAGAGAGAGAGAGAGAGAGAGAGAGAGAGAGAGTGTGTGACAGAGAGAGAGAGAAAAAGAGAGAGAGAGAGAGACAGCGAGAAAGGAGAGGCTTCTACATGCACAAAACATCTCCTTGGAAGGAGGCCCAAAAATTCTAACCATGTTGCCTCTGGGAGGGAGGAGACCTTGTCACTAGAAATCCTTGGTACCATCTGAGTTTTGTACTTGGGCATGTGTTCCCTATTCCCCCAAAATAAAATACATGCACGAAATTGTAAAAGCCCCAAAGAAAAGCTGTGTCCCAAGCATGGCCCTATCTATCCCCCACCTCCCCTGAGGCTGGATTAGAAGGTCAGGTCATCCCTTCTCTCCCTCCCCTGGGGTGGGTGGGCAGGGCAGGCTGAGGCCGCCCTGCAGGGTGGGGCAGAGGCATCCCATGGGCCTGCCCAGGGCTCCCTGGAAACTTCCAGACTCACACACCCTGGGCTGGCTGAGGCTGGGGGAGGGGGAGATACACAAAGAAAGAGCAGGAGGAGGAGGAAGGGAGGAAGGGGAGCGGGGAGGCCTGGTGAGCCTGCAGGAACACTATGGAAGAACAGCTCTGGGCAGGCGGAGGCTGGAAATGCCACCTTCCACCCTGGCTGAAGAAATGGCCACCAAGCAGCTTTGTTCATAATAGCCGAGGGAAAACTCAGATGTCCACCGACCGATGAATGGATAAACACAATCTGGTCCATCCGTCCAGTGGAATATTATTCAGCTGTGAAAAGGAAGGAAGCCCTGACACAGGCTACACAGCGCGGATGGACCTGGAAATACGATGCAGCGTCAAAGCCGCCAGACACTGAAACCATCACGTCTCGTACGGTCGTATTCATGGGAAATATGCAGAACGGGCGCATCCGCAGAGAAAGAGAGCAGACTAATGGCTGCCAGGCTAGAGGGGCTGGGAAGAAGCGGGAGTGACTGCTTCGTAGGTACAGGTTTCCTTTTAGGGTGATGAAATGTTCTAGAACAGAGGAGATGGTTGCACAACTCTGTGGATATTCTAAAAACCACTGAATTGCACTCTCTAGATGGGTGGATTTTATGGTATGCGAATTATGTCTCAATAAAGCTGCTTAAAAAATGTGAGCAAGTTGGGGGGAAAGAAAAGACACATGTCACGTGGCCCACTCCCCCAGCTCTCCCCCAACTCTCAATTCCAACCTGCGTTGCCCAGGCTGCAAGCTCACTCCGAGGGCCTCCCCTGGGCACGGCCCCCCACCCCCAACACAGAGGCCTGATCACCAGGCAGAACCAGGGCCCCGGCCCCCAATCCTTGCTGCACCTCCTGGGTGTCCCCTACATGCTTCAGAGGGGTCCCCCAGTTCATACTGGGTTGCCTCCCTTCCACGCCCACCACTGGCCAAGAATGGGAGGGTACCAAGCTTCCGCCTCACGTTCCGTCCCTCTGACCCCAAGCCAAAAATGGGCCCAAGAAGAAGATGTAGGAAACACAACGTGCTGGGTTTGCAGAATTTCCTAAGTACATAAAGTGCTGACTTCAGAAGCACAGGTACCTTTACACTTCAAAACCCCAGAAATCTTTGCACGTTAATAAAAAGTAAACACACACACACACAGACACACACACACACACACACACACACACACAGAGAGAAAACCAAACTCAGCCTTGAGGGACTGAGAGAAGGGACGGGAGGGGACCCCACCCTGTGCTTCGTGGTCCCTGGGGAGGTTAAGCAGATTGTGAGGCGAGATTTAGGGCTGGTATTAAGCAGGGAGGAGAGAAAACCCATGTTGCTCCTAAGCAATTCTTTTCTGCAATAATCATCTATAGACATATATGCTCAATTTCAAGCAACCAAGCTATTGATTCTGTAGAATTCCTGGGAAGGGCTTTTCCGGCTCCAGTTTCTCCCCCTCCCACCCACCTGCCCCCCCAACACAGCACCCCACGTACGAATCACCTTCCCCAAATGCTGACTGCTGGAAACTGCTTTCCGGGTGAGCAGGGAAAAAAAAAAAACCAAAAAACTTTGATTCATTCACTCAACAAATATTTAGTGGGCACCTACTAGGACACAGGCCCTTAGGAGACCCCTCATGGAGCTAAATTCTCCTGAAAGGAGCAAACCATACATTAGGAAACAAATTACTCTCGACTAATACTGGCTAGCAGCATGTGGCTAGGAGAACATAACTAAGATAAGGAAATGACAGGTAAGGGGAGGTTTCTATTTTTTAAATGTACGTTATTTAAAATGTATGTATTATCTGGGAATGCAAGTCGAAAAGTCAGGAAAACAGCTGATCCAGATATCCCTACCCAGAACTGAGTCCTTTAAATAAGGTGGTCAGGGAAGGTCCCTCAACAAACGTGACACTGATGCAGAGACCAGAATGAAGTGAGGAAGTGAGGGAGACTCATGTAAATACGTGGGAGAAAGAATCTCAGGCTAAGGGAACAGCCTGTGCAAAGGCCCTGAGGCAGGAATGTACTGGATGGCTCTAAGAGCAACCAGAAGATCACAGCAAGGTGGGTAGAGAGTGTTGGAAGTGATATCACAGAGGCTGGGGGTGGGGGTGCGTCTGGGCAGAGACCACTGCAGGATGAGTGGATTTTGTTTCTTGTTCTATAACCTTCCTTATTTTATTTTTATTTTTGAGACAGAGCCTCACTCTGTTGCCTGGGCTAGTGCCATGGTGTCAGCCTAGCTCACAGCAACCTCAAACTCCTGGGCTCAAGTGATCCTCCTGTGTCAGCCTCTCAAGCAGCTGGGACTAAACACCATGCCCAGCTAATTGTTTCTATTTATAGTTGCCCAGCTAATTATTTTTCTATTTTTTAGTAGAGACAGGGTCTCGCTCTTGCTGAGCTGGTCTCGAACTCCTGACCTCCAGCGATCCTCCCGCCTCGGCCTCCCAGAGTGCTAGGATTACAGGCGTGAGCCACTGTGCGTGGCCGCACCTTCTGTTTTGTCTCAATAACTCCAATGTGCTTCTCAAACTGGAGCTGGGACCCATGGAGAATTAAGGTCACACTCTCAGGAGCCCAGAAGTTGCTCACACAGTTCAAACTTTCTCACATTTCCATTTCCATTCGCAGTCTTTTTCAAACTACAAACTGAGGGTCACAACCTTTGAGGAATAGCAAAATCAACACAGTGGGTCTCAACTATCATTTGAGCAAACAAAGGAAAAAGAATAGAATAAAATTTGAAAAGCGTATTGCTGAACGAGTCAAAGGCAATCAGGCTACGCATCCCACAAAACTTATGTTTCAGGTGTGTGTGTGTCCATCCAGCCTGGGTCATGTTGTGAAATGTACGTATTATTGGGGACTGCAAGTCGAAAGTCAGGAAAACAGCTGATCCAGATCTCCCCTCCCAGAACTGAGTCCTTCCCACCCACCCCACTGGCCGCGTCAGCATTTACTGATTCGTGCCCACTGTGGCAAACTGTCGTGTGTTCCCTCCCCCCAGACCATGTTCTTGTCGTCCTAGGCACACGGCTGGACTACAATTCCCAGCATCCCTTGCAACGCGGGGTGGTAACGAGACTGCTCTGGCCAAAGGAATGCAGGTGGAAGTGATCTCCGCCCCTCCTTCCTCCCTGCTCTTTCCTTATCTACAGTGGACTCCACGGACTTAGGGGAGGGCAGAGCCACAAAAAGGAAGACATCTGCTTCCCTCCATGAGTCCCCACGAAGCCACCCAAACAGAAGCCCCGCACTGATCGATGACACGTGCAAGAAAAAACTTTCTCCGTGCTGAGCCACTGAGAACGAAGGACGTTTTCGTCACAGCGGCTAGAAAGACCTGTGCTCGGCTAGCAAGGCCTGTGATGGCAAGGGTCCTGGCGTGAAGGCCGGATGACTCAGCAGCCGGCTGTACTGAGAACTTTTTACAGAAGTTTCGGGAAGAGAGGAGAAGAAACAGTTTCCGCACGCCTCAAGGTACAAGTACAACAGGATGCCAAACTCAGAGGAACCTGTGGTGACACATCAGGGCCACATCCAAGGCCAGAGGCTTAGTGTCCTAGGCAAAATGTCCTAGGACACATCAAATGCCTGTTTTGAAAAGAGATGTAAGTGCCATAATCAAGGCCTGACCCGTGTCTCCAGCCCAATTCCGCACCAACAATAACAGCCTCCATTTATGAGCCACCATTACCATAAACAAGGAACTGGGGCCGGGCACTTTAATGATCTTTTCAGGGCAACCCTGCTTTTATTCCCATCGTACAGATGAGGACAACTGAGGCCTATGGCAGCTGCAATTCTCTCTAAGGAGAAGTGCAGTTCACCAGGGGCCCACCATGCTTTTAAGTGCTTAATTCACTTCAGCCCCAGGACGTGGGAGCCTAGACTAGAAGCTCAACAAGGGCAGGAATGATGCCCACCGCATCTGCATATGGTAGGTATGCAATAAATATTTGTCAAATAAATGAACAAACAGCCACTTTTTTTCCTTTTTACAGACGAGGCAATGAGGGTCAGAGAGGATAAGTCACTGACCCAAGGTCACCCAGGAAATGAGTGAGGGAACTGGGTTTCAGTCGAGATCTGACCCCCAAGCACTCACCCTGTCTACTCCACCAGCCGTGCCCACCAGCCGTGCCGTGGCCTTAGCGCCTCACACCCACCTGAAGCCGGCAGACTAGCCCCAGCTCTTAAGCCTCTGGGCCCGTTTTCTGATGTTCCCAACTCCTCTCCGCCCCCAACATACTTCCTTCGGCTTACTCAAATCTTCCCAAGTTCGTCATTGAATAAATATTCATACATTCAGTAATTAAGTACCGAGGCCCTGCTATGTGCCAGACTTTGTTCTAAAAGCTGGGGAGACAGCTGTGAACAAAACAAAGTTTCCTGTTCTCTCCGAGCTGCCATTTTCAGGAGGGCAAGGATGGAGACAGAAAAGAACAATAATAACATACATTAAGTATTTACAAATATTTAATTTACATGCATTTGATTTATAGCTATTGAATAAAATGTTATATGATTTATATTTATAAATATGAAAATATAAATGATCTGCTATATTAAATTATTTTATAGATATTTAAAAACATGGTTATATGTAAAATCAATATAAATGTAGAATAGATGGCATGTCAGAAATTGTTAAGTGCTAGGAAGGACAGGCAGTGAGACAGAAGGCCAAGGGACCTGCAGTTTTAAACAGGCTGAGAAGAGCAGGCTTGACTGAGGAAGGGAGGGAGTGTGGAAGAGGGAAACAGCAAGTGCAAAGGCCCTGGGGTCGGACGTGTGTCTGGCTTGAGGAAGGTCAGTGTGGCTTAAGCAGAGTGAGTAAGGGAAGAAGAGTCAGAGGGAGATGAGGTTAGAGGGAAAGTCAGAAGCCAGATTGTACATTAAAAATAATAATAAAGGTTGAATATCCCTTATCCAAAATGCATGGGACCAGAGGTGTTCCGGATTTCAGATTCTGAAATATTTGCATACATAATGAGGTATCTTGGGGATGGGACCCAAATCTAAACATGAAATTCATTTATGTTTCATTCACACCTTATACGCACAGCCTGAAAGTAATTTTATACAATATTTTTACTAATTTCGTGCCTGAAACAAAGTTTCTATACAGTAAACTATCAGAAGGAAAAGGTGCCACGTCAGCACTCAAAATGATTCAAATTTTGGAGCACTTCGGGTTTCAGATTTTCGGATTAGGGATGTTCAACCTGTAGCTAAAAGGTGGAAACAGGGGCCGGGCGCGGTGGCTCATGCCTGTAATCCTAGCACTCTGCGAGGCCAAGGTGGGTGGATCACTCAAGGTCAGGAGTTCAAGACCAGCCTGAGCAAGAGGGAGACCCCCATCTCTACTAAAAATAGAAAGAAATTAGCTGGACAACTAAAAATATATATATAGAAAAAATTAGCTGGGCATGGTGGTGCATGCCTGTAGTCCTAGCTACTTGGAAGGCTGAGGCAGTAGGATCACTTGAGCCCAGGAGTTTGAGGTTGCTGTGAGCTAGGCTGACGCCACGGCACTCTAGCCCAGGCAACAGAGTGAGACTCTGTCTCAATCAATCAATCAATCAATAAAAGGTGGAAACAGCGCTGGGCGTGATGGCTTACACCTGTGAACAAGGCAGAAGGACTGCTGAAGCCAGGAGTTTGAGACCAACCTGGGCAACATGGCAAGACTCTGTCTCCACAAAAATAAAAAGTAAAAAGGTGGAAACAATCCAAATGCCCATCAGCAGAAAAACAGATAAACAAACTGTGGTATATCCATACCACGGAGCCTTAGAAAGGAAGGAATTGTGATGCATGCTACCACATGGATGAGCCTTGAAAACATGTATGCTAAGTAAAATAAACGAGACACAAAAGGACAAATAGCATATGTTTCCACTTATATGAGGTGCCTAGAGTAGGGAAATTCATAGAGAAATAGAGTAGAATGCAGGGGCTAGGGATAGGGGAGATCGGGGAGTCACTGTTTAACGAGTACAGAGTTTGTGTTTGAAAAAATTCTGGAGATGGACAGAGGTGATGATTGCACATTATGAACACACCTCAGGCCACTGAATCGTACACTTAGAGATGGTTAAATTTTACATTATATCCATTAACAACAGCTAACATTTATGTTCTGTTTGATGCATCAGGCATTGTTCTAAAAGCTTTGCAAATGTTAACACATTTGCTTCTCCAACAACCCTATGAAGAAGTATCTTCCAGACCCTGGACGCCCAACAGAAATACAGTGGCCCGTCCTCGGCGGGTACCTTCCACGACTCCCAGTAGATGCCTGAAACCGCGGATAGGACCGAACCCTATAAACACTATGTTTTTCCCATCTGATACCCAGACGGCTACTAAGTGACTACCAGGGCAGGTAGCGTGCACAGCCAGATACGATGGACAAAGGGATGATTCACATCTTGGGCAGGACAGCGTGAGATTTCATCGTGCAACTCAGAACGGCATGCTATTTAAAACTTACGAATTGTTTATTTCTGGAATTTTTCGTGTAATATTTTAGGACCGTGATTGACCTTGGGTAAATGAAACCACGGAAAGTGAAACCACGGATGGGGGGGCCTGGTTGTGATGTAAGCCACATGTTATTTCAATTTTTCTAGTGAAAAGAAACAGGTGAGACTAAATCTTCATAATATGTTTGATGTAACCTGACAGATATAAAATATCATTTCAATGTGTAATTAACATAAAAATATTATTAATGGGGTAATACGCTTTTTTTTTTTTCAGTCTCTGCCTCCGAAACACTCAGAGAGCATCTCAATTCAGACTCACCGTGTTCCAGGGCTCAAGGGCCACCTGTGGCCAGTGGCTACCCCATTGGACAGCAGAGGTCTGGCCACCATCAGGACTGTCTGTGGCTTTGACGCTGAGTGACAGGAGCCGCGGGAGGCCTCTGAGCAGAGGGATGTGAGCTGACTTCAGCGCCAGCAGGGTGCCTCCAGCTGCACGAGGGGAACGCAGACTATGGGGGCAAAGGATCGGGGAGCCCGTGAGGACACTGCGTTGGTCCAGCCAGGAGGTGACAGTGACCAGACCAGGGTGCGGGTGTGGAGGCGGGAAGACTGGAGATTCCAGAAATATCCCGAAGGCAGAGCGGACAGGATATACTGCCGGACTGACTGGCTGTACTAGTTAAGGGAAAAAGAGGCCTTCGATGCAACGATATGAACATTCCTTACACCACTCAATTGTACATTTCAATATGGCTACAATGGTACATTTAAGTGTTTTTTTTTTACCACAATAAACAAAATAAAATTAAATTTAAAAAGAATGAGAGGTAGGCCGGGTGGTGGCTCACATCTCTAATCCTAGCACTCTGGGAGGCCAAGGCAGGAGCATCACTTGAGGCCAGGAGTTCGAGACCAGCCTGAGCACATGTAAGATCCTGTCTCTACTAAAAATACAAAACTTAGCTGGGTCGGGGGGCTGGAGGCTGAGGAGGGAGGATCGCTTGAGCCCAGGAGTTTGAGGTTGCAGCTATGATGACACCACTGCACGCTACCCAAGGTGACAAAGCAGAGACCCTGGCTCAAAAAAAACAACAAGAGAGACAGGTGGAGTTCAGGATGGTGCCAAAGTATCTGGCCAGGCAGCTAGGAGGATGGAGACGAGCAGGAACAGACAGGCTTTGTTTTTTGTGGGCTTTTTGTTTGTTTTTCGTGTTTTGGTTTTTAGTTTTTTTTGGTGAGGGGGCGCAGGTCGGGAAGCTCAGGGTTGCACGTGTTAAGTTTGAGGAGTTCGGCAAAGCGGTGGAGCCTGGAGACAACGTGTGTGCGAGTGACCAAGGGAACCTGATAAAATCCCTCTGGCTCGCTTTTCCTGAATGCCTCCCCTGGGCCACTGACAAGGCCTGGCCTCCCTCCTGGCCCCACAGGAGCACCCCGTGTCCAAGGCAGGCCCTGTCTACCCCACGATCACGTTCCTCCCCACCCCCTGCCCCGTCACCAGCCAGGGGCTGGCTCAGACTCCGGGCTCTGAGCCTTCAATGGGTTTCCAGGAGCCACGCTGCCCTCTCCTAGCCCCCAGCCCGCAGAGCCGACCGAGGCCTGATGCCACTGCTCATTCTGAATCGTCTGGCAAAGGGCTGGAGAGCTGAGTAGCAAATACGAATAAAACACAGGCCTGGAAGATGCCAGTGTGTGCCATATGCAACCTGAGGTGCACAACGAGGGGAAAACAGAGAATTTACATTCGTACAGGTCTGCGATCTTTTATTCAAAACCCTGGAAGTGAGGCGTGTTCTGAGATGCAGCTTTCCGAACTTTGCAAGGTGGCAGGGTGTGCTCGTGTCTATTACAAAACACCCCCAGCAGGCTCTGAGGCGGCACCCGGTGATCAAACGTTAGTATTTCTCCAGCCAAACATATGAATATTCACGTGGTGCTGGATAAACACAGACCATAAATAGCCTGGCGTCAGGTCAGTCTTGTTACCCGATGAGTCACTGCGGGTGAGCCGCCGTTATCATCATTGATGCCGTTGCTGGTGTTTTGATACCATGTCTTGTCCCCGGCCGTCTTTGTTCACTAAACTGGATCCTCTCCAAAGACCCGGGATGGGGAAGCCCACGAGCTCTGGGTCAGACCAAGCTGGCTTCAAATCGCAACTCTGCTATTTCCTGACCCGGGGCAACGGCCCTCACCTCTCAGGCAAAGTCCTAGGGGATGAGGAAGGACCCGGCTGTTGCCTATAAATGAATAACAACAACAAAAACAACAGCAGCAATAAGAACAGCAGCTAACCTCCATCAGCGCTTACTGTGGTCCAGGAAAGATGCTAAACTTTCTCGTGCCATAATCTCATTGAGCTGAACCCTTACACCACTGCTGGGAGGCAGATTCTGCGGACATTTATCCTCCTCTAACAGAGGATAACTTGCCTGAGGAAGGACAAGAGCTGGAGATCCAAGCTCAAGTTTAGCTGACAGAGGCCTTAAACACTGTCTAAAATTTGGTAAAGCCTGCCCTTAAGGCTGGATCAACCCCTTCCTGAAGGTGATCCTCTCCCACCACGCTGACTAGTGAGTCGAACAGCAAGGCTGATCCCTACGTTCTGAGTGCCCTCTGCCTCTCAGAGTCCTCCCAAACAAACCCCACGAGGGAGGTGCCATTATTTTACACAACTGCACCCCAGCATGTCCCACAATGACGGGTGCCCACGCACAGGTCTCCAGACCAATAATGTCCACCTCCTGAGCACACTTCCTCAAGGGGCAGATTGGAGGCAGCCAGCTCTCATACCCCCCAGGGTGGTGGGCCAGGCCTCCTTCTGCCACCACCCAGAATATTCTCTTGCTTCTCCTTTTTTGGTCCCTCTGACACCCTCACCTTTTTTTTTTGAGACCAGAGATGGGCCTCAAAAACCGAGAATTATTAAGCAGCTGGACCCAAGCTGATTCTTGCCAGTGTCCCCAGAGTCCAGCACAGGCCTGGCACTGAGCAGCCACTCAAAAACTCTGGCTGCCGCGTGCCAGGGGTGAGAATGGCGAAGGCTTTCTGGAATGCAGCTTGGCAGGGCCTACCCAAGCCTAAGTGCACGCTCCCCTTTGCCTGAGCAATTCTTCTTTCAGGAGTCTAGCGGGTAGAAACACTCTTGCATGAGTGACCCAAGGTATGGATAGAAAAATGTCAGGTCGGGTCATCCCCCAGCTCAAAACCGTCCTGTGGCTCCCATCTCACTCAGAATCAAAGCCGAAGTCCTAGACAAAGACACAGAAAGGAAATGCTAGAGCAACAAAGTGGTAGTGCTACCAAGCTAAAAGCAGAGAAAAAATGGAATACTGAAATATTCAATGTGGCCAGGCGCAGTGGCTCACGCCTGTGATCCTAGCACTCTGGGAGGCCGAGGTGGGTGGATTGTTTGAGCTCAGGAGTTCGAGACCAGCCTGAGCAAGAGCGAGATCCCATCTCTACTAAAAAAAAATATAAAGAAATTATCTGGACAACTAAAAATATATAGAAAAAATTAGCTGGGCATGGTGGCGCATGCCTGTAGTCCCAGCTACTCGGGAGGCTGAGGCAGGAGGATCGCTTGAGCCCAGGAGTTTGAGGTTGCTGTGAGCTAGGCTGACACCACGGCACTCTAGCCAGGGCAACAGAGTGAGACTCTGTCTCAAAAAAAAAAAAAAAAAAAAAAAAAAAAATTCAATGTAAAGGAGGCAGGAAAAGGGGGAAAAAAGGAACAAAGAACACAGCAGACAAACAGAAAACAAATAGCAAGGTAGAATATTTAAATGCACATCAGTAATTATAATAAACATGAATCATCTAAACCCACATCATCCACCACAAGCAGCCTCACGTCACATTTGAGCACGTCAAATACAGTGAGTCCAAACTGAGATGTGCTGTGGTGTAAAATACACACCAGATTTTGAAAACTTAATGTGGAAAAAAAAAGACTGTATAACAAGTGTTGGCAAGGATGTGGAGAAACTGGAACCCACATGCATTGAAGGTGGGAATATACAACGAGCCAGCCACTGTGGAAAACAGTATGATGGTTCCTCAAAAAGTTAAACATGTGATTACCCCATGACCCAGCAATTCCACTCTAGATATATACCCAACGAACAAGAGGGCAAGGATTGAACCGATACTTAAACGCCAGTGTTCAGCTACTGTCCACAAGAGCCAAAGAGTACACACAACCCAAGTGTCCACACTTAGCTCATCCATTCAGTGGAATATTACTTAGCCGTAAAAAGGAAGGAAATTCTAATGCGTGCTACAACATGAATGAACCTTGAAGACATTATGTTAAGTGAAATCAGCCAGACACAAAGGGAGAGTGTATGATTCCACTTACATGAGCTACCTGGAATAGACCAATCCACACAGAGAGTAGAACAGAGGTTCCCAGGGGGTCGGGGGAGAGGGAAGATAGACAGTTACTGTTTCATAGGCACGGAATTTCTGTCTGGAACGATGAACAAGTTCTGGGAAGGGATGGTGGTGATGGCTGCACAACACTGTGAATATACTTAATGCCACTGACTTACACACTTAAAAATCATTAAAATGGTATGTTTTATGTTTTTTGAAAATGCAATAAAAAAGACTGTACAATAGCTCAGTAATGACTTCTATATTGATTACATGTTGAAATGACAATATTTTGGATATACTGGGTTACATAAAATATATTAACATTAATTTTCCCTGTTTCTTTTTACTGTGGCTACTAGAAAATTTTAAATAACATGTAAGTGGCTCAAATTTAATTTCTATTGGACAGTGCTGGTCTCAACATTCCAATTATCAGGAAGAGATTATCAGACTATATGCTGTCTACAAGAAACACTTGAAGTATACTTGAAGTTAAGCCCACTTTAAATATAAAGACACACTACAATTAAAAAAAACAGAAATTTGTAAGTGTCGGTGAGGATGTGGAGAAACTGGAACCCTTGTGCCTTGCTGGGAATGCAAAATGGTGCAGCCACTATGGAAAAATTAGCTAGGCGTGTTGGTTCATGCCTGTAGTCCCAGCTACTCGGGAGGCTGAGGCAGGAGGATCGCTTGAGCCCAGGAGTTAGAGGTTGCTGTGAGCTATGATGACGACACCGCACTCAGCCCCAGCAACACAGCAAGGTGCTATTTCAAAAATAATTTAATTTAATAAAAATAGAATTACCATATGATCCAGCAATCCCACTTCTAGATATGTATCCAAATGAACTGAAAGCAGGATTTCAAAAAGATATTTGCACACCTATGTTCAAAGCAGCGTATTCACAACAGCTAAGAAGTAAGTATAAGCAACCCAAGAGTTCATCAATGGATGCATGGAGTATTTTTCAGCCTTAAAAAGGAAAAAATACCATTACATACTACACCATGGGTGAATCCTGAGGACGTTATTATGCTAAGTGAAATAAGCCAGTCACAGTGAGACAAATACTGTGTGATTCCACTAGCAGTATCTTAAAGTAGTCAAGTTCGGCCAGGCGCAGTGGCTCACACCTGTAATCCTAGCACTCTGGGAGGCCAAGGTGGGTGGATTGCTCAAGGTCAGGAGTTCGAGACCAGCCTGAGCAAGAGCGAGACCCCGTCTCTACTAGAAGTAGAAAGAAATTATCTGGACAACTAAAAAAATATATATAGAAAAAATTAGCCAGGCATGGTGGCGAGTGCCTGTAGTCCCAGCTACTCGGGAGGCTGAGGCAGGAGGATCGCTTGAGCCCAGGAGTTTGAGGTTGCTGTGAGCTAGGCTGACGCCACAGCACTCTAGCCAGGGCAACAGAGCCAGACTCTGTCTCAAAAAAAAAAAAAATAAATAAAGTAGTCAAGTTCACAGAGACAGAAAGTAGAATGGTGGCTACTACAGGTTCGGGGGAGAGAGGAATGGGGTGTTTAATAGGTATAGGGTTTCAGTTTTACAAGATGAAAAAGTTCTGGAAATCTGTTACACAATTACATGAAGGAGTTTAACACTACCAAACCATACACTTAAAAATGATTGAGATGGTAAATTTTATGTTATGTATTTTTTATCACAATCAGAAAACCATACCACTGAGACAGAGTGAGACCCTGTCTCTAATAAAAAGAAAAAAGGGAAAGAAATGTAGTCGTAGGGGAGGGAGGCTGAAGAATGTATCCCAAACTCCTCTCGGAGTTAGAGTGAGGAGGAAGGAGAGATGGTGAAAAGATGTTCACAGTAAGTGCCGTGTGACTTTTCTCTGAGTGTAATAATTAATACAGACCTGTTTTCAAATTGCCCAAAGCGAAGAGCTAAGGACTCACATTTTGGCCTTGGCATCCAATGCCCCCATCGCGTATGCAGAACCCTTGAAGGAACTCGGAAACAGCTGGAAAACCACTCCACTCCTTGCTACTCAAAATGTGGGCCCCCAGACCATAGCAGCCTCAGCTGGGAGCTTGCTGGAAATGCAGAGTCTCGGGCACCCGCCGACTCCGAACCCGCATTTTAACAGGATCCCCAAGAAATTCATGCGCACATTCAAGTTTGAGAGACAGCGCAGACCGGGCTGGTTGGTGACAACTACAGCAACAGCTGACAGCAATGCAACCAGCGTTTACAAAGTCCTCATTATGTGCCGGTCACTGCACGATACATGATCTCAATCAAACCCCACAACCATCCCTACCGGGTAGGTGTTTTAGGTCTGTGCCCCCCAGTCTGTAATTCCAACCTCCAAAAATCTTTAGAGGAAAAAAAAAGCCATCCTTTTTTTTTTTTCCCTCCGATTCACTCTGGTGCAAAGCTGAACAGCAATGACTGTCCCTCTTAGTGTCAACAGCCACAGATGCATTATTTGCTGCAGAAATGTTTGTGGATGAAAAGCTGCCCCGCCTTGCCGGGGATGTTCCGCATCACCAGTGTGTATATGCTCCAGTCTGAAACAGCCTGAATTCTGAACCGCCTATGAGGCCGGTTACTGCCGTAAATGCAGCACTTCCATTGGCACGCGGATGTCATCTATTTAACCTCTAAGAAGGCAGTAAGCTTCTCTAGCCGACTGGGGAGACTGAGGCCAAGCGAGGTGGGGTCCTTGATCCAAGGCAGATCGATCTCCCGAGTCCAGAGCCTGCACCCGTGGGCCTCGCTGACTCACCCCAGCTTGGCACCCATCCTCTCGAGCTCATGAACAGGAAGCCGGGGTGGCCACGGTTACGCTAAGGGAACGGGGAGGGAGTGGGGCCTCAGCCCCCAGTCGCTCAGCAGCAACCCGGTGGGCTCCGAGGCAAGAGGCAGGGAGGGGAGGGCAGCTTCCCAGCTGTGGGCCATGGGCTTTCTCATCTTGGTCCCTGTACCAAGGCGGCAGCGAGGCTCGATGAATATAAACCCAGCTCTGGGGCCAGACCACCTGGGGGAACCCCCACTCTGCCACCCAGCTGCTGTGGGACTCTGGGCAAGTCACTTAACCGCTCTGTGCCTCAGTTTCCTCACCTGTAAAATGGGGCTGCTCACTGCCTACCTCCCACAGTCCTTCTGTGAGCGAATGGGTCCATACTTGGAAAGGGGCTAGAACCAGAGGCTGGGCCCCGAGAGCCAACGGAGGCGCTGGCTGCCATTAGCACAGGTGCCGCCGTCACAGTCTGTGGAAAGCTCTTAACTGGATCCACAACCCTCCGGAAATTCTTCGCCAAATTCTGGGACGTAGAGCCAAGCATGCGTTTCTCTGGGGAAAAGCCTATGGCCTCTGAGCACATTCCTAAAAGGACCTGAGCTCCTCCTTCCCCCAAATTAAGAACCACCACATGCTGGTAAGATCGAGGGCCCAAAAGACACAAGGCGCCTCTCCAAGCCCGGGCAGGACGCCAAAGCTCTCCCTGTCCACCAGCCCCAGCGCCACGGCCCCCGCGGCCCCCCTCCTCCCATGTCCCCCAGCAGGAGCCTGACAGCCCCCCAATCACACCAGCACCTTTCTCCGCCTTCACGCCCTCCCCCCTCACCTCCTGAGCCCGACCCCGTACCACCTCCTCCTGCCTCTTCTAGAACCTTCCCTCGCCCTCTTTCCTTTTCTCTCCTAAGCCTTGAAGTCTGCTCAGATCCTGAAAAATCCAATCTGAACTGCTCCTCTCCTCACGACCTGTGTAAAGGCCACCTGGCCCCTCATTCGTTCACTAAATATCGATTGCGGGTTTATTCAGAGTCAGATCCTGGGACGCATCCTAAGACAGAACTAAACTGAGTGAGTGAAGGAAACTGGGCAGGGGAGTCAGGGAAGGCTTCCTGGAGGAGGGGGCACTGAAGCAAAGACCTGCAGGATGAGGGCCCGGAGGCAGGAAATGCAAGCGAACCTCACTTGCACTGCGAAGACACTGCAGTGTTTTACAGACTGAGGGTTGTGTCCACTCTGCAGCTGCAGGTCTATCTGTCGCCAGTCATTTTCCAACAGCATGTGCTCGCTTTGCGGCTGCAACAAACCGAGGGCACTAGGGAGTCACAGAGGGTGACAAGATTGTTTTTCAAAAATCCTTGGCCACCTCTGGCCGAAGCCATCCCTTGTCCATGCTCCTCACCATACTCCGGGCTGGCTGCCAGCCCTACCCCCCATCAAACCCAGGTAATCTTTGCTTCCGTAACACCTGCAGCCAGCCCAGGAAACCTGACCTTGAGTCCCCCTATGCTAACACCTTTCTGGAAACTGCCCCCTTGCTCCTGAGAGTCTGACCTCGCCTGACCCTGATCCTCCTCCACCTACTCCCGGCAGCCACCTGGGTGGATTCTTAACCCTCCTGCATCCTCTCCCCGGGGACTTGTCCCCGTCCCTGGGACTTGGGTTATCACTCAGCGCCACCGCCTCTCACTGGGGACCCCTACGATCCAGTCATTTGCCCTCTCTCCTCTCCGCAGCTCTCCCTCTGCCAGTCCGTGGGGTGTAAGAGCTTCGTTCTCTGGGGTTTGTGTTCCCCACACCACAGGCACCTCTACCCCGTCTCCAGAAAGAGCACCTCCCTAAGGACCCTGGATCATGCGACTCCCTTTCCCTGCCCACCCCACCAACAAAACCTAGGCAATCCCCGTCCCAGTCCCAACGTCTCAGGCCCGTGAAACATCAACTGGCCTTTGAGAGCATCTCAGACTCTACACAACTTCTCTCTGCTGGGAATGGCCTTGAGCCCAAAGCCTGCCCCAGGAGCCCCCTCCTCCAAGAAGCCTGCCCTGATGCCCCAACGTACCCCAGAAATGATGCCTCCTCCTCCGAGCGGCAGCCCAGCTGGCAATGCTAAGACACCGATCTCACTCAGCAGGGGGGTGGGTGTGCTCCTGCCTCATCTTCTCCCCAGTCCCTGAGCACAGAGCTCTGGCTGGCTACGTACGCCCCGGGGGGAGCACGGGCCACAGGCCGGGCAGAAACAGGCCTCGGTGTGAGTCTGCCCTAACCATTAACCAGGAGGATGCAAATCCCAGCTCAGGCAGCATCGGCTTGTGTGACCTTGGGCAAGTCACTTTATTTCTCTGCCTCTATGACAGGGAGATGGTGGCAACCTGGGGGTCTGGCCCTGGGGAGAATTTTAAGTAAACAGTGCTGACTGCAGCCCACAGAACACCAAAGCAGAGAGAAGCAAGAGACTAGAGAGACAAGTAGCAACATGGGCAGCACCTACAAACACAGCACTGGGCAAAAAGGAAGCAGGAGAAATGTAAGTGGCACCCTTCACAGAAAGCAAACCCCCACCACAATGTGCCAGGGTGCAGGTAAACAAAAAAGATACACACTAAATACGACAGGGGGTTGCCAAGGCGAGGAGGGGACTGGCAGTAAAAGGGAATTTTATAAATATAAATATTTATTTTCACATATATAGTCTTATTATATATTATTATATGAGTAAACATATATATATATACACATCCCTAAGCGCGCACACACACACACATATATATTTTTTGGAGACAGGGTCTTGCTCTGCTGTCCGGGCTGGAGTGCAGTGGTGCTCACTACAGTCTTAAACTCCCGGGCTAAAGCAACCCTCTTGCCTCAGCCTCCTGAGTACCAGGCTTACAGGCGTGCACCACCACATCTGGCTAATTTTTATATTTTTTTGTAGAGATGGTGTCTCACTCTTGCTCAGGCTGGTCTTGAACTCCTGGCCTCAAGCGATCCTCCCAGCTCGGCCTCCCAAAGTGCTGGGATTACAGGCGTGAGCCACCGCACCCGACCAATTTTTTAAAGCAGACTTTTGTTAGAAATGGAATTAAATAAACCTCCCGATTCTGTTGTAGTCTGGCCAGGGGCCCTTTAGTCCCAGAAGTTGGCTCAGTGTCTTCCTCCCGTGACAAATGGAGGCACAGCTTCTTGCTTCTTAAAAATATAAATAAGAAAACAGGACCACGGAAACGGACAGGCTTGGGAAGGGACAAAGGGCTGGGAAGATGTCAAGGAATTCTGTTCATTCAGCTAAAGATGCAGAAATGTGACCAAGAAAAAAACGCCTGGCACACAGCAGCCCTAAGACTGAGGTGGCAAACCGCAGGGCGGGTAAGGACTTTCACTGCATGTATCCACCCCAAGACGTGCATTTTTCACATTTTACCATCTCTGAAAAGGAGAATGCGTCTTACAACCGATGGCTTGGTCCAAGAAATACAGCCTGTCCGGCTGCGGCTCCCGCTGAACTGCAGGGCAAGCGCCTGCGCCCAGTGAGTCTGAGCTTCCCCGCTGAGCAGCGGCCCCTCCGACAATCCTGACCTGTCTCAGGGATTCTGGATCCTTCCCTCTTTGCACAGCACTCACGGAACGCGTGCTGGGCTCCAGCCTCACAGCGAGGCACTGGGGACGAGGCGGGGGTCACGGCGGGCAATGTCCACGGACGCAGGGCCGCATGTCGCTCCAAGACCCATGGCCACCTTGTCAGGGTGCTGGGCCTGCGGGGGCGCTTTGCTGCTGCAGGCAGAGGCCAGGACTTTGGGGGGTGGGCTGCCTGTGCAGAAGAACTGCTCAGGGACGGCTTGACAAAGTGCTGACTCCTGGGCCCACCCCCAGGGATTCCCAGGAGGTAGGTCTGGGTGGGGCCCGGGATGGGCATTTTTCACCAACCTCTCTGGTCATTTGGAAGCAGGTGGGTCACTTTCTGAGAAACAGAAAGGGCCTCCACACACAGGTGCCCTGCTCCCCTTTCTGCACCCCTGTGACATGTCTATCATTCATCCGTTCATTCATTCGACGAGCATCTGCGGAGCTCCCACTGCGCGCCAGGAGCTGAGAACACGGGCACCCCTTGTTCCTCGTCTTTAGAGTGTCATGAGAAAGCCAGCCTTTCCCATGCTACAGGGAAGGATGTCTTAAAGGAAGGCACTCCTGATACACACAACGTGACTGCACCTCAAAAGAACGACGCTGAGCCCAGGATGCTCCACCCAAAAGACGACACACGAGAAGGTTCCATGTCTGTGACCTTCCAGAAGAGGCAACGCGGACCCACGATGACAGAGCAGGTCAGTGACTGCTCCCAGGAGGGCATGCTGCCTGGGAAGGGACACAAGGGAACTTTCTGGCAGTGACGTGAATGTGTTGTGCCTTGACAGGGGTCACGACTCATCGAAAGACACACTTAAACCCTGTGCGTTTCACTGTGTATAAATCACACCCCAATGAGAAAGGATTGAGAGGAAAAAATACACATGTATATAAAACTTTCCATGAAAAGGGAAGTTTACACACAAAAGCAAGAGGGCACCAGGCACGTTCCAGGGAGAGAAATAAGGCCACCTCAGCAAGGACTTATGAAGCCGAGGGCAGCTAAGAACTCTCCCAGGGAGACCTCCTTCACCTAAGCTGGTCACTGGGTGTCTGAGGACAGTGAGTCACCGTGCACGCCGGGTGACAGGCAGGAGGGAAGTCACAGTCCCGTGAACTGTCACAGCCACTCCTGATGCGGGGGCTGTGGGCATCTTCCCGCCCTGCCTCACACAGTGCCAAGAAGAGGCATCCTGTCCTCTGGACAGGTGGTTCCAGGGAGCTTCACCCACTTCCCTGGACACTGGCCCACCCTCCGCCACCAGCCTGGGGAAGCCACCTAGGGCTCCCGCAAGGGCCCCAGGGGTCATTAACGAGGACCCCACAGCCTCAGATGGATACTCCTGGTCACTCAGCTCCCAAGGTTGCCAGGCTGGGCCACAGGGGACATAAGCTGAGAGGGGTCACCTGGAAGTCAGCAGCCCCCGAAGCACTTCGAAGGGAATGTGTGGAGGGGACGAAGGCAGCTGAGCCTGGCTGGGGGCTCCAGGGGCACCAACCTTTCCTCTGATCCTCTTAACCCAGAAAAAGCATTTTTGTGCCCTATCTCAGGAGTACCACCAGAGGCAATAACTAACAACATTACCAAAAATGACTGCCTCTAAGCCAGGCACTTGCAGAACATTTTTCCACCTAAGACCTCATTTAATAATAAGGTTCTCAAAAGAAGTGTTCATTATTACTCCTGTACTTCCAGCTCTCTAACCTGGGCTTAGAGAAGGGACACAACCTGCCACCAAGTCCCAAGGTAAGAAGGAGCAGAAACGGCACTAGAACCCAGGCAGCTGGCCTAGTTACCTGTCACCTCTAGTGTCATTCCCCGGGTCCATCCCCTGCCACCAGCCCCACTCCGACTTCCCCTTCAGGGTACACTTTCTGCACAGAACAGCAGAACCTGCACCCCATGCTCTACGTATCCAGGCAGGGACCCCCGAACCTGTGTAATCAGAAACAGCCCCCAGAGGCCTGGGGGAACTCGCCAGGGTCCCAAGTAGGAACGCAGAGAAAGGACAACCTGACCAAAGCCCACTCCCTGCTGCCTCAGTTTCCCCAGTCTGTGACTGGGCTTAATGTCACCTCCCTCACAGAACAGGACAGACCCGGGAGATGGTGAAACAGATTCCAGATCCCAGAAATAATAACACTACTAATATCAATAATAATAAAGTTGAAACGATATGATATCTGGAATGTGCTTTAAAAGACTTCAGCAAAATAGAAAAAAAATATATGTGCAGCGTAGGGGAGGAGATAATAGACAAGAAAGGTCAGAAGAAAATTGTTGCAGAAGTTGGTGATGGTTGCACAGGGGTTGGTTATGCCATTCTCTCAGCTCTTGGTGGGTGCTTTAAAATTTCCATGGTAAGGCCGGGCACAGTGGCTCACGCCTATAATCCCAGCATTCTGGGAGGCCAAGACAAGAGGACTGCTTGAGGCCAAGAGTCTGAGACCAGCCTGGGCAACATAGCAAGACCCTATCTCTACTAAAAACTAAAAAATTAGCCAGGCGTGGTGGCTCCTGCCTGTAGTCCCAGCTGCCCAAGAGTCTGAAGCAGGAAGATCACTTGAGCTCAGGACCTCGAGGTTACAGTGAGATATGACTGCGCCACTTCACTCCAGCCTGGACGACAGACCAAGACTCTGTCTCTAAAAATAAAAAATAAAAATAAAATAAAATTTCCACACTAAAAAGTTAAAATAAAAATAGTCAGCAAAGGGAATCTTCACTGAGCACTCCTTCGAGCGAGGTCCTGTTGTAAAATCGTTCCCATCTTCACTCACTGAAGCTTCAGAAACTCCCAACCAAGAAGGGAAGTTCTGTTACAGAAGAGGCAACAAGGAAACTGAGGCCCAAAGGGCATTCAATTGCTTTGGATGTTACCCTCTGTTTAAAACGCCAGCAGTGACTGTCCAGGGTGTGGGGGGAAGGCAATAAGAACCTGGGCATCTGATCTCATGGAAGAGTCTGTTCTTTAATAACAATAACAATTATAATCACAGCCTCTAAGATTTTCTGAGCGCTTGCCTTACGCCAGGGTTCGTGTTAAGCACTGAATATCCGCGAGCATGCCCGAGGTGGGTTTCCCCTCATGCCCTTCCTTTCTTCTAGTTGAGGAAACTGAGGCACATAATAGGGAAGCCCCGTCTGTGCCCGATGCCAGAGCAGCCTGCTGCGCGCCCTCTGCTGTCATGCGGTTTAGAATGCCAACATTGTTCCTCGTGTGCCTTTCAGGAAGACAATGGGGACCTTTCAGAGTGGAGGAGTCAGCATGGGTCCCCTGGGAGAACAGTAATCATAGTGAAAATAACAGCAACAGCAGCCCTGCCCAGCTTGGGAGCTCCTGCCCAGCTTGGGAGAGCATTGCTTTGCTCAGCCCTCACAGCAGACCCTACAAGGGAGGCATCATGGGCCCATTTCACAGACAAGGAAACTGAGACCCTAAAAAGGGATCACTTGCCCAGGAGCACGCTGTAATTAAGCAGAAAAGGCAGCATTCCATCTGATGCCGGCCAACTAGGGGGCTCACGGCCCAGCTGGCTTGAAGATAGAACTGTCTAAGAACGACAGACGACACTGACACTGATTGACAAGGCAACCTATGCACTTTATGGGTGTTACTGAACCCTCGCCCCAGCCTCACTAAGTGGGTACTGAGATGAACCCATTTGATAATAGGGGAGACTGAGGCCCCGAGTCAGCAAGCCCCTTGTCCATAGCCATTCAGCCAGCAAGTGGCAGAGCCAGAATTCGACCCGATAGTCGGGTTCCAGACCTCCACACCAAGTGGCAAGCATGTGCATGATGCAGGCCATGGGCAGAGGAAGAGGCAAAGGGGGTCCCTAAAGGCAAGGACACACGTGGCCCGGGGGTGCAGCCCAGCGGACAGGTTGCATGAGATTGCACAGGAGAGAGAGAGGGCAACTTCCCTCAAGATGCAATACCACAGGTGCCTCCTATGAGCTACCAACAGACAAACCACGTGCCCTTAGTCTGGCAACCCCACTTCCAAGAGTCCCTCCCACAGGCATAACCAGTTCCCAGTAAGACACGTGGACACGTGCCTTCCAGCTCTACGTGTAGAAACGTCTGCAGACACCTCACGTCCATTGCAGCGAATGAGGATTCGCCCACACAGAGGAATACCACACAGCTAAGAAAGAGATGTAGGAAGACCCGCATGTAGGGTCTTCCAGGGAGACAAAGCGGAAAAAATCGATGTGCAGAACAACAGCAGAGCGTGCTACCATCTGTGTAAAATACACAGCTTTAAATGTGTGCACGCAGAACATCACAGCTGAGGACCTGGCCCTGGAGAGGCGAGCTGGGGGACCAGGGTTGCCGGGGCGGTTGGAGAGGCAGATTTATTATATTGGGTATTCTGAATTTGTCCCATGGGCATGTATCACTTAGAAAAAAAGAAAGAGGGAAAAGCGGGGAGAGAGAGAAGTTGCTTCTTCCATGGAGCCTTTTCAGACCACCCAGACAGAATTCATCAAATCCCACAGCAGCTAATCCGACACTTCTCCCTTTCCTCCTCCAGGACTGGGTCCCCACATCTTAACTGATCCCCAGGCACAGTTAAGAGGGCACACAGTAGGCCCTCAGGAAGTTTAACTGGGAGCAATTAAAGAAACAAAGGCACTCTCTGCTTTTTGCCAACAGCCATTCAACCCCCCCCAATGAATACACACCTCATACACAAAACTGATTGTCACCAAACCGGAAATGCCTTAGAAACTCTCCCTCTCCACTGGGGGGACCTGCGAGTCACTGAGACACAAAGGCTTCAGTCAACTGGGACAAACTCCAATGGTGGTACTCCAGGCAGGGGACAGTGCTGGGGAAGGAACCAGGAGGCAATCCCCGGGGACCATTCACCCAAACACTTCCCATGCGTCCCTGGTGTGGCATAAGGTGCACCCTACCAGGGAGGTAACTCAGGCAAGAGAGGGATATGAAGGGGTGACTACGTGGGGGACAATTCACTCTGCTTGGGGAGGAGCCATTTACAACACGGACACACAGCCCAGGTGACTGTTCTTGTTCCCACTAAGTGAGGGTACCTGGGAGATTGTGGGGGGAGACTCAGGAAGGACCAGGGCAAGATAACCATGCTCCCCACCCCTCTCCCCTGCAGGGCGGTTGAGGGGAAATGGCAGCCCCTCGCTGCCTTCCAAGCCCAGGCCGGCTGCAAAGGAATGCCATGTTTTCCTGTTTCCAATTAACTTCCCCCACCAGCAGCCCTCTGCATTCTTGAGACCAGGAGTCAAGGCAGCCTGGGGCGTGGAGCTGGAGGGGAACCCTGGTGGCGGGACCTGAGGCTAAAAGGCGCCCACAGGAACCTGGGGTAGCACTCACACCCCAGGACGTCCCCCATCATAGGCCTCTAGGCAGCTGACCCCCTGGCCCTTCCACTGCCTGGGCAGACCCCACCTGCTGAGGGAAGGCTGGAGGAGGCCCTGGAGGCCTCTGGGGAGGAAGTCGGCAGGGAAGGGGCGGGCACAGGACTGCCCTTCCTGGGCCTTACTAAGGCTTCTCCCACCTGCCCCCCAGAAAGATCAGTTCTGACTTTCAGTGAAGGCTCAACCTTGAAAGATGTGTGTGTTCCCTAAAGCCCCTCTCCTCCTCCCCCTACCCCCAAGAATTATTCCTTACGCCTGTCATGTCGCCACAGGAGACGTCTGCACATCGAGGGGAGCAGAGGACCCCTCAAAACCCGAGACCAGACCCTATGAGGCACCATCTCCCCAGCTCTGTTGACAACATGGACCGCCACCACCACCACCCCGGCACCACCAGCCCCTGCAATCTGGATTGGCACACGCTCCCCCTGGCCTCAGTTTCCTCATCTGTAAAATGGCGAGATCACCTGTGTCACCTCCCTTGCAGGGTGAGCTGGGCCCCTGCCAGCCCCTCTTCTTCAGCCCCCACCCCCCCCACAGCAAAACGTTGATTCAGCACCAGTGAGTGCTGAACAGGTAGCAGTACTGTCCCCAGGATCCTCAAAGGGGAAGTGTCACTCGAGTGGAATTATTTGTTTACAGTCTGCCTTCCCCCAACACTGGGAATTCTTCTGGGGCAGAGAACTTCTGCCGCTCACCTTTACATAGAAATGCTCAGCACCCGACATTCCTCCCCCACGCCTACAGGGCTCATCTATGCCCGGACCAAGGGTTTGGAAGGACAACCGTTTGGATAATACTTTCACTCACCTCCAGGTCACTTGTAGGAACTACAATTATCCCCATTTGTAGATGAGGAAACTGAGGACTAGAGCTAAATGACCTGCCTAAGGTTACGGACCGAATCAAGGGGAGGAACAAGAAAGTTCTCTGCCAGCTGCATCAGAGCCACGGAGGGTCACAAAAAGACAGCAGGGCAGAGGAACAACGACGACAATCCCGAACAGTGAGCTTCTCTCCCAGCAGGGCTGAGTAGCAGCAAATGGGGCCGAGTGAGGCCGGCTCAGGTGCAGAAGTGGGGAGGGTAACAGTGGGGCCAGCTCCCAGGGGCCACTCAGGCAGGCCTGGGGCACCCCTCCCGACTCGCATGCCTCCAACTCTCAGCTCCAGCAGGCAACACTCCGTTCTAGCCACAGCCAAAATGATCCTGCCCTCAGCCCAGCTCCCGGGCGCTCCTTACCCCTTCCCAACATCAGCTCTCAGGGAAAAAAAATCTGGCAGCTCCTTCCAGGTAATATCTATATTTGAGACCCAGGTCAATTGAAGTCAAAGGGACAAAGTGCCAAAAGAGGGGACCGAAGAGCCTAACAGTTTTGAGTTGAGTTGGAGAAACTCCAGGTGGTTACAAATTGGGGCTCTGTATGACCCAGGGCTGTGTGATCCTGGGCAAGCCCCTTAACCTCTCCGATCTTCCATTAACCTGTCTGGAAAATGGGAATGATAACTGTCCCTACTCTGCTTCCTCCTTGGATTGTGGCCAGTGTGTAATGCACTTAGCAGCAGCAATGTTCCCTGGGTAGGGAGATACTGTTATTTCCGCCTGGGGGGGGCAGGGTATGGGGGGAAGGCAGGGGAGGTAAACATGCCTCCTAAGTCCCACCAGTGCATGGGAAGAGGGTGGTTCCTGAGCTGTCTGCCTCCCCTGTGTCCCATTAGCCAGGGTAGGTCAGAGTTGACAACGCCCCCCACCCCCACCCCAGGTGCAGGGAGAGGTTGAAAGCACAGAGGGTTTGTCATAAATCTCAGGCCTTGGAGCCTTGGGTGTTGCTGCAGTTTCCCTGACAAGTGCCCTCAGAAAGGAGGTGTAAGGGAAATGCAAACACTCAGTACATCCCCAGATTTTTATTATACTATGCGGGGGTGACGAAAGGGGATGATGGTCTGGACACGATGGTCATGAACTGCAGCCCACAGGCTAGGGACACCAGAGGACTGGGACCTGTCACCCAGGCCTCCCCCTGAGAGCTGACACGGCAGCCTCTGACCCCACCTCCCGGGAAGTTCAGCTGCTCAGAACCACAAAGCAAAACAAAGGGGCGCGGAGAGGAAGGAGCCACAGTGCCTTCCAATCACCGCTGGCGCCCGAGCCCGAGCCCGAGCCCTCCCGCGGCTCCTCGCCTGGTTCTCGGCTGGCCGCGGCCCAAGGCCCGGGCAGCCCCTGGTCCCTTGTCTCCCGCGGCCGCCCGTGACAGGAGTCAGGGAAGCAGCCGAGGGGCAGCCAGGGATGGGAAAACCAGATGGCTCCATCCCTCCTCCCTCCTCCTCCATCCCTCCCTCCGGGTGCCCGCGGCCCGGCCGCCCTCCGCAGGGGCCCGGGGAGGCCGCCGGCCCAGCTCGTCCGGGCTCACCCCAGGGAAAGGGTTGCCTTTGTCTAAAGGTCACCACCCGAGCACGGTGCCCGGGCTGGGCCTGGTGCCTCCCATTCCCAGGCCGAGCGGGTGGAGACGGGGGGCCGCCCCAAATCTCGGGAGGTGACAGGAGTGGCTCACCTTCCCCCCCCCACACCCCCGTAACGGCCCCCTCCGGGATTAGCCAGCTGGGTGTGGGGGAGGGGGTCAACTCCTTTCATTGCTGGGGGGTGGGGGGCCAAGTCAACTCCTTTCATTGTTTAGGGGCGGTGGGGAGGGGGAGACCCAGTGGCTTCCTTCCCCATCCATCCCTCCCCAGCTTGTCAAAGGCCCCGTATCTCCCCGGAACCCAAGGGAAGGATTTGGGGAGGGGGCGCAGGGGACGCGCTAGACGGGGAGATGAAGGCTCGCCGCCTCCAGCCGGGAAATCACCACCCGCTGCCCCATTGCCCTCGTCTTCCCCGAAAGGCGGGGAGCAGGACGAGGGGAGGGGGCCCAGCCGCCGGGGGGGGGGTCTCCCCGCCCCTCCCCCCGTGGAACGTTAGGTCTCGTTTTTCCGCTGCTCCATTGTATCCCCGGCAGCCGGCGGGAGGGCCGGGGAGGCACCGGGAGCCGGGTTTGGACAGGGAAGCGGGGAGGGGGGGGTCCCCACAGGATCGGGGCGGCGGTGACGGTGGGAGAGACGCGGGGTGGGGGGATGCCGGTGGTGGTGGGCGCCGAGCGAAAAAAAAAGAGGCAGCGGGCGCTGCGCCCCGGTTGGGGGGCTGAGTGTGTGAGTGTCGGGGGGGTGGGTTCGGCCCCGGCTCCGGCTCCCCCCACACACACCCTCGCCGCCAACCCCCACTCCCCCCTCGCTTTTGCGCCCTGTCACAGCCCCGACTCGCAGGTAGAGAGAGTTAAGAGATTTAAAGAGAAATTGCTACATTGTGAGAAACTCACCCTGATGTTTGAGCAGCCGTCGGCGCGGGGTCTCCGAGACGGCCCCGCACGGGCTGCAAAGGGAGGACCCAGAAGGGGCCGGCCGGCCGGGCCGGTCAGCGCACTGCCTGATCGCATGGCGGCCGCTCGGCAGCCGCCGCCGGGCCCCGCCGCCGCCCCGCGCCGCGGCCCGCGCGCCCCGGGCCCGCGCCCGCTCCGGGGAGCGCCCCTCGGGTGTGCAAAAAAAAAAAATTTTTTTTTTAATTAAATGCAAAAGAAAAAAAACCTTGCAGGTTTTGTGTTCCGCCCCCCCCTTCCTCCTCCTCCTCCTCCTCCCCCCTCCGCCCTCGCCGGGGGAAGGGCTTGGGGAGGCCCCGCCCCGCGTCTCAGCGAACCAGCCCCGGCCCGGCCGGGCCGAGCGGCGGGCCCAGGAGCGAATGGGAGGCCGCGGACGTCGGGGAGGGTGCCCGCCGCTCCAGCGCCGCCCCTCCCCCAGCTCCAGTCCCGGGGGTTTGGGGGTGCGCCTGCCCACACTCTGGTGTAGTTTGTCGACGGCTTCGAGCCGCGCTCCGGGTGTCTGGGAGGGCGAAGCCGAAGGGAGCCGCGCTCCCAGATCCCCGGTGCCCGTCCCACCTGGGGAGGGGGCGCCGTGCGCCCTGGGCGCGCCCCCGAGCCGGGGGACGGTCGCCCAGCAGGAGGACGCGCCCAGGGGGAGCGCCGAAGGTTCGAAAAGATAGCGGGAGTCCAGGCTACAAGAGGAGGAAGTCCCCCGGAGGTGGGACCGCAAAGGAGCCCGGAGTCGGATCCGATCGGGGGGAAGGCGGCGGGGACTTTGGGGCGACAGGCCGGGCCCCCGGGCGTGGTTGATCACTCACCCCAGTCCGTGCCTGGCGAGCCGCGGCGCGGCTGGCTAGGCAGGTCGCTCCTGCCTCGGAGGCTCTTCGCGGCTTCTCCGGCCGCGCTGATGGGATTCCCAGAAGCCCCAGGACGCCGCGGTGGTTGGTGTTGGGTCCGTTTCCGCCCCACCAGGCCGTGAACACCCTGCCGGCGGGACACTGTGATTCAGGCGTTGATGCAGAGAACATGTGGTTTGCGCCCACTATGTGCGCTGCGCCGCGCTGGGCTGGGGGCCCAGCGGGGACCCAGAGCGCTGGGGCCCCTTCGGGGCGCACCGGCCAAGGGGGACTTATATTCTGGTCTCTTATTCCCTTCTGTCTCCCCAGTGCTCAGAAAAGCTCGTGCACACAGTAGGTGCCCAATAAATGTGTGTTGAATAAATGAGCAATTGAGACACATCTGTGTTTTTTAAGTCTTAATATTAATTTATCCTATTCCTTTGGCGGTACCACCCGTTAACATTTACTTCAACGTAGATTCTTCTTGTCAACCCCTGGTTCACATCCTGCCTTTGCCACCTCCTGGCTGTGTGACTCTGGGCAAACGACTTCATCTCTCTGCCTCCATTTCCTCATCTCTAAAATGCATAGGGTCATTAGGAGGAATGACCTTTGGGTACAACACCTGACCCGGAAGTGCCAAATAATGGTAGCTATTACTATTATTGATGATTATTACATTAAAAGGAAACATCAATTCCAGAAGTGAACACATGCTTTACCCGAAACATAAGAGTGCAGTAAATGTCTAAACTTACACGGTGCTCATCCACAGGCCACAGGAGGTACGTGGACCATTCTGGAAAACAGCAGTATACACGTGTTGACTATTTTTGTGTAGTCCACCCCTTCCTTCCCAACCCTGCGCTTCTTTTTGCCACAATTGATTGAGCTACACTTTTCAAAGTGTTAACTTTGTGGTGAGCCCAGTGTTTCTAATCAGAACTGCCCACAAGGGAGAGACCATTAGCTACTTCCATCTTGCAGTATAGAAAAATAAATTGGCTGGGAGAGAGTGTTTTTGCTCAAGGTCATGTGACCAGGAAGTGGACCCAACCCTGAAGGCTTCACTGCACAAGGGGGACCCGGGGTGGGTACGACTTGTATATCTGTCATAGCTGCCAGCTCCTGGGGACTAAGAACTTGGGACTTACTGGAGACTTCGTTATTATTCATTCATACAGGAAATATTTTTTGAGTATCTAGCAGGCACTGTGCACCGAGGATCCATGGATGACCAACACCACCCTGGTCCCTGCTTCCCACACAGCTTACAGTCTATTAGGCCATACAGACAATAGCAAGTAAGCAAAAAAGTCATGTAGTCTCAGTTTACCACTTCAGTCATGCCCTCTGTGGTGTGTCCCAGGTTTCTTTGGTGCGTTATAGTATATCCCCCACCCCTAGAACAGTGCCTGGCACTTAGTCAATGCTCAAGAAAGGTTTGCCGGACAGAGTTAATACCCACCCCCTTCATTAGCACACCTGACCTCTTAGACAGTCTCTAGGCCATTGCCAGTGAAATGGCCCTGGCTAGGTGTGGAGGAAACTAAAAAAAGGCCAGCCCCTTGGCTGGGTGCAGTGGCTCACGCCTGTAATCCTAGCACTCTGGGAGGTCGAGGCAAGAGGATTGAGCAAGGTCAGGGGTTCAAGACCAACCTGAGCAAGAGCAAGACCCCATCTCTACTAAAAATGGAAAGAAATTATCTGGACACCTAAAAATATATATAGAAAAAATCAGCCAGGCATGGTGGCGCATGCCTGTAGTCCCAGCTACTTGGGAGGCTGAGGCAGATCGCTTGAGCCCAGGAGTTTGAAGTTGCTTGAGCTAGGCTGACACCACAGCACTCTAGCCAGGGCAACAGAGCCAGACTCTGTCTCAAAAAAAAAAAAAGGCCAGCCCCAAATCTACCTATGGCTGACAAAGCCCCTGGAGACCAAACAGTGTGTCTTTCCTGCTCTCCTCTGGCCCCTGGAAGTCCTGTCCAAGCTTCAGAGTGGTGAGTGTTGTCCCCATTGCTCTAGAATCAGTGGGCAAGGTCAGAGAAATGCCCCCTGGCCAGAGGCAGCAAAAGGGATGGCCAAAGGCCAGTGCTGGGGTCAGTATGGGCCCCAATGGAAAGAGACCTGTTGTCTTTTGTGGGCAACATGCCCCTTCCCTTGGAGAATCAGATGCAACTTGTGAGTCCCAGGTTAAGAATTGAATTGGACAGTGAGATCCAGACAAGTTCATCAACTTGTCTCAGGGGCCATGCATGCAGGGTGGAGACTAATCCAGTACACCCAGGTGTTCTGTTGCTGAGTCACCAGATGAACCTAGGGCAAGTCGCTTCTCCAGCTCCACCATTTTCTCATCCATTCAATAAGTGTATACTGTTAGATACCAAAATCTGCCCCACCCCAATTTTATTATGAAAATTTTGAAACATGGAAAAGCAGAAGGAATATCAGCATGTTGGTCTACTTACTTCATCACACTTCTTTGCTTCTATCCATCCACCAAATCCATCTTATTATTTGATGCCTTTCAAAGTAAGTTGCAGACATCTGTTTACCTCCCCATGAACACATCGGTGTATGCATATCATTAACCAGGCAATTGTAACTCTGCAATCTGATAAACACTCCGAAGACTGTAATAACAAACCTCTGGGCCAGGCACTGGTTCTCCTTTAAATCTCAATTCTATCCCTGTCCCCATTCGTGATGGAGAAACCTAAGAAACCTACATTCAGAGAGGGTAAGGAACTAGATCAGGGTCATAACCAGAGATTCAAACCCAGCTCTCTCTGTCCCCAGAGTCCAGACTTTATGGTAAGATGCAACAGGACAATGGACATTGAAGCTCTTTTGAGATAGGGACAAAACAGCATACAGAGGTGAGAAAATTAGGACTAGAGAAGACACACCTACCCTTTCTCCACCAGCAAAGACGCTGCACCCTGTGTTCAGCTGGGCTCCTGGCAGAGGCCTTGCCTGCCAATTTGGGGTTTACTCCCATACAGGTCACCATATCTCCTCTCTCCTAACACAGGGCTGGGCAGGTGAAGAACAAGTCACAAACGTTTGCTGAATGAATATAGGTGTCCAAAAGGGACTGCTGTAAAGCAAATGGCTTCAATAGGGCCCTGCAGCCACTCAACCCTGGGTGTAGCCCTAGACATTGGGCCCGGGGTTATGAAGACCCCACAGCCCCAGCTCCAACATGAGGTTGGATTTCTGGGCCCCTCATCTCAACGTTTAATGGAGTGCTTACAAAGAGGAACCCCTCTTTTTTGTGGAAGGGTCCAGTACACTGGAGAACTGCCCTTTCCCGGGGGCCTAACGCTCTACCCACATCCTGCCCCACTGGCTCCAAGTCCCTCTTCCCCTTCCAACCAGCCAGCCAGGAGAGCTCCCCTTCCCGCCAAGTACCGCAGCATCTTCTGTCCGCTCGCGTTTCCGGCTCAGGCTCTCCCAACCAGGTCCTGACTACCCTCACCCCTAACTGAGCCCTGCATCTCCTACCGCCCAGCAGCCCCGCTCCTACCCAGCAGGACCCTGATCAATGTCTGGCCTGATAGCCATCTCTCTACTGAAAGGGGTGGGTTTTTTTCTTCCTTCTTTCCTTCCTTTCTTCCTTTCTTTGTAAATGAGTGGTTGTGCCTCTGAAAGTCTAAACAATGCCCTCTGCGGCTCCCGGGCTCCTTCCTGCACTGGCGGCTGTGAAGTTGAAAACTTTGCCAACTTGTTTCTCCATCTGGGAGGATGCCGGTGCCGCAGGTAGTTTTAGTTTTCAGTTGAGCAGCACACATGACGCGTGCATTTTTCCATAGGTATGTGACACTTCGGTAACAAAGGGGGATAAATGAACAGCCTTGCCCAATCCTAAAATGCCCCTGCGTTCCCCTCCAGGTTTCGTTAAATGGGGGCGAGGAGAGAAAGTTTCCACCAAAACCTTTCCGGGATCCGGGTTTTGGCAGCCAGACGGGGGAAGGAAGAGGGAATCAGAGGGCGTTGATTTCGGGGCGATCTCTGCCCTCTGACCGCACCCTCCAAATGCGGCTGGTACAGCGGAGCGTTCTGCCCCAAAGCCGCGCCCTGCCGCCTGCCCGGAGCGCCAAGACCGCGACCAGCGACGAAATCAGGCAGCGGCGCGCCCAGCCCGGCCTCGGGTCCTCAACGCGGCAAGTGGGGGACGGAGTCTGGCCGCCAACCGGCTCGAGTGTGGGGGCGGGGCCCCGGCTGCGTCCCGCTCCCAACCCCCCGCCGGGTTAAATGAGCCTTGCGCCGGCCCAGGGGGGGAATTATTCATTGAGGGGCGGGGCCTTGGTTTGTTTACACACCACCATTGGCTGAATTTGAATCGGGCCGACTGCGGGCGGACCGCGGGGCGGGGCTCCCGAGGGCTGTGGCCGGCGCCTGACAGCTTCGGGTAGGCCGGGCTCGCGCGGGGCGCACGACCCAGAGCTCTGCGACCCTGGAGGTGGGGTGCCCT
>RJWJ010004235.1:0-60232 GCA_004363605.1 Indri indri
TCAATGAAAATGACTATACCTGAGCATGACTTCTTTTGACTTGGAGGGGGAGCAGGTCGCACGACTATCAGATATTTCGGCTCTGCATCTGGAAACAATAACATTATTTATCAGAAAAATCCTTTGAGAACCAGCATAGGAGGCAACACACCCATGCCCTGACTCAGCATTTCCTGGAGTTAGTCACCCTCCGCGACCGTAGCGCCTGTGAGTGAGAGGACCCAGGAATCCAAAAAGTTAATGCTTCCTGAGAAGTCCATTGAGTCTATTAAGTTTTTTAAATGAAAATTAAGACCAGATTTTCAAAACCAAATGGGCAAGGGTGAGGGGAAAGTCTTAAAAGCATCCTGCTAGCCACAGATTTTATGCCACGTTTTCATCAATGCTTTTCTCTGCAAAGAGATTTTTTTATAAATAAGATTATGTCCATTCTGTTAGACTGCTCCTCAGAGGGTCAAGCCTGATGCTCCAAAATGAGAGAAGGAAAATCATCCACAAGACATGTAAGTCTTACCTACTGCATGATGTGACATGGCTCACTGTTCTGGAAACATGAATATTTACAATGCCCTCCCTAGATTTTATCCTGTTCGTATAATCTCTCAGCCTGTCTTCATATCCAGTATATTTTAATGAACAATTTATAGGGTAGTATTGTTTTCACTTGAACACATATCAGTGAAATATATAGAAATTCTTAAAAATATTTAGGCTTTAAATAAAATTATGTTAATGCAATCAATGTGTACTAACTCAATAAGGGGCTATAATTTATCAAATTTTTTTTAAAAATTGTTGTTTCCAAGAAAAATGGTTGTTTAAACATTGTAAATAAACCAAATGTATCTAAGGCATACAAAATAGCCTTTTATAAGCAGCTTTACTGGATTAACCAGTTGAAGAGCATTATTTACAATATTTCTTCAGGAACTTTGGACCCTGAAACTCACGCCATACCAGATTTCATTCAGATGCTATAGTTAACCGGAGCTCACCCCTACTTACTCAGGCAGACGTCCTGTCTTTGTTTTGTTTTCATTCTGGGTTCAAACATCTCCCCTGCGTGCGTTTAGAACAGAGGTTTTCTCTCCTGAGGCTTTGCAGAGCTGACTGCATTTTCAGAGGGAGACAACCTGGCAACTGAACTGCTTTTAATGACTTGTCCCTTTGTTTTCTTCTGGACACCCCACACAGCGCTATCTGCTATAAACTGCCTCAGTAATTATCAATGAATAAAGATACACAAGCAGCCTCTTGAACCCCCCTCAGAGCCTTGCTGATGACTGTACAGCTGCCTCAGGGCCACCAAGCAGAACAAGCAGCGTTCATTCTATTCCAGAGTCTTGTGTGCATGAAAGCCCATCTTGCTGAGTGGGGCCCCTATAGGGAATGCTTGACCCAAGTCAAATAAACAAGTTCCCTAGTAGGAATCCAATAACCATTCCCTGATATTTTGGGAGACAAAGAGCAATAAACTACCACGTACTGACTGTTGCTTTCTACGTGCAGGCTACTGCATTAAGAACTTTACATTTATAACTTAATTACTCCTCATGGCAATCCTACCTGGAACCTGCTATTATCACCCCATTTTGTAGATGGGATCACTGAGGCAGGGTCATCTTCATGGGCATACGAGACATACATAGTTGCACAGGGCCCCATGCTCAGAAGGGTCCTGTGCTTGGATTCAGGCCCTGCTGTCACCATCTTGAAATTCTTACCACTTTTATCTTTGAACTCATGTTTTGAAAGGGAAGTCTGATGGGACAACGGAGCACGCAGGTGAGCAGAGGAGACAGGAACAACACGCACGTCTGCAGTTCTTGCCTCCCCGTTCACACAGGGCATTCGAGGCGCTCCTTTAGCATCGCGTGCCAAAGGAACCCGTATGTGTGGGAGTTCAGCAGCACTCAAAGGCAGAACAAGGTAAGCATGTCACACCTACGGCTGAGTAAAGGGGCAGGGAGGGGGACTAAGAGCTCTGAGAGGCCACACTCTCCATTCTAACCAGAATTTACTTCAAATGCAGAAAGAAGGAAATGACATTTTAAGAAATACGAATAACCAAGGAACTCGATCATATCCTTTTTTTTTTTCATGTGCTACTTTACATTAGCCAACCACTGATGCCGCCCTGCATTAACTAACCACTTATGTTGAAACGATGGCATGGGAGGAAAAGGAAATAGAGCATCCCATAGTACCTTTCTAGTTCTCCTCATTTATAAGTCAAAAAAAGACTACTGGTTAGAATATGCACATATCAAGTAGTGAAATAAAAAGTGGAGTTTTGTTTAGTATTTCCACTATTCTGGTAAGAACAAAATACATATGTAAGTATGAACTACAAATTGTGCAATTTCAGTAATTCAACTTAGGAGTTAAAGCCTTTCGCATTTGCATTTAAAACAGGCATTGCATAATAGAAAAGGTAAACTTCATGCCAATAATTTTAAATTTTAATTTTCCTTTACTTAGAATGACATTAAATAGCAAATAAAATAACATCATGACAAGTTAAGAGGAGGGACCATGGGAGACAGGAAAAAGCTTTATATTTTAGTATCTTTAATGACAATTCTTTCCCTGTTTTTCAAACCAGGGGTCTTGCAGTTTTATTTTGTACTTGGCCCTGCAAATTATGTAACTGTCTTAATCAAGTCCACAAAATGCCCTTTTAATAAATCTCAGGAATTCAGTTCTAGAAAACAAAGATAAACCCCTAGTTTTCCCAAATTGTTCTCATTGAGGCAGAGAGCTAACCTTTTAGTTCCTTTCTTGATACTGATTAATTATGCCTACTAGTTTTTTTAAAAAAAGACCTAGGAAAGTAACATATTCAGAAGCCAAAGATAGTACCATGATTCAAGACATACAGTTATATGAGCAATTTAAAAACACTTTTTGTTATGATCACAGTATAAAGTACAGGCTGTGACAGCCAATTACAAATTGGAGCAGATGTTAGGGCCTGTGGGCATGTGTTGGCTCTCACTGCTCATTAAATACTTCCAATGTACACGTATTTCCACAGTCTTTGTGCTCATTGGAATCACCAGCATGGAAAATAAAACTAGATTTTTATTTCTGTTCTGTACGATGAAATTCGGTGTGGATTTGTAGCATCCTGGAGATAAATACATTGCAGCACGATCTAAAACTCTGCCAAAATATATTGCTTCTTCATTTAGAGAAGATATATAATTAAAATTCAATTTAAGAAAATTTGTATAGAATGCAGTTACCTTACCAAACTTTCCATTCCTAATAGTTAAGCCTATATAATGTTGCAGACTCATTCAATCTAACTTGCTTAATATTTTAAATGTTCTATGGTGGATGATGGGGACAGGTTACTGTTTAAGGAAATCTATTGACTTCCTTTGTAAAAAACTGGATTTTTTTTTTTTTGGTAATGCGAATAATCCTCCCATGATTGTGGTTTGATAAATCCCAATTCTTACATTCTGCGGCTGCTCCCATGAGAGGACACCCGCATTGCGAGCCTCACTCTTCAGAATGCTGCCACGGCAAAGCTTATTTCTGCCATGCTAACTGTCTACCATGGAAGTGCCCATGAAAGAAACATAAAATAAGCCAGTATGATTGTAAAAGAAACCAGGTAATGGGGCCTGAAAAAAACACAAAGTACTTATTTACCTTTGCCATCATTTTAACAATTTGGCTTCATGTCAAGTTAAATTTCTGGTCATAACAGCAGAGGCTCTGGAACCTGGGATTAAATCCCACTCAGCTATTTACCAGTACAAGGCAAAGCGCTCTGTGCATCCCAGTTTCCTCACTGGCAAAATGGGGAAAAAATACCATGGTACCTAGTCATATAGTGTCCTTAACGATGATTAAAGCTATAGCAGTGCCTAATACAGAAAGTGCTGATTAAATGCTAGCTATTGTAATGATGGCAATGCCGATGATTTCTAGAAAGAAGTTTGTACCCGGAGAGGTCTAATGACATATTACAACGGAGGAAATTGTTCAAAAAAAACTTTTAAACAAGCATCACAGGCTCCAAAGTGTGGAAATTTCAAAAAGAAGAAAATTACAGACCAAACACATTCATAAATATATCACTGCAAAAAATCCTAAGAAATTACTGACAAGCAGAATTTGGCATCACATAATATAGTAATATATTATGACCCAGGATAGTTCATTCCAGAATGTAACATAAGGGGAAAAAGTAAACTTATTTCCACAGGTGCTGAAAAGGCATTTGATAAAAATTCAATGCCAATTCTTCATTAATAATTAAGAATCTAGTGGAATACTTCCTAAATATTACAGAATACATTTTAAAACATCTAAGCTAAATGTATGATCCTCTTTTATTAAATATTGAGAACCATACACACACACACACACACACACACACACATTTCTATGGAATAACTCTCCCTGGCTTTATTGGAATACCCACTCTCATTTATTCCCCCTTTTATTACTCTATTTTTTTTAAATGTTACACTATGACTCTACTTTTGTAACCTACTTCAGATTTTTGATTGAGTAGCTGAGACTCAATCTCAGCAAAAAAAAAAAAAATGATGCAGCCAACCATATTACATCCATTCTCCTCTTTGAGGTACCTCCTCGCTTTACAGACTATGATTATCTTCAACTTTATTTTCATTTGTTCTCAGGGAGGATCACAAAATCAGCATTAGGCAACTTGGTAAGAGTGAATTCAAGTTAACACAGTACTCCTACTCATGGTCTGTTTTATTTTAACTACATAAGAAACACATAGGTCCTCCAATAAATACACACGGAGTATCAAACAACAGCTTGGGACAATCTTTTGATCTAGTGCTCTTCCTAATTCCTTTCCTCAGTCACTGAAGTCATAAGATGTAGAGAGCTGCCTTCTCCATCAACTAAGGAGAGCCTGGCTTGCAAATGTCTTGTTAGAAACCAGATCTGTGGAGGGCAGGTAGGTTTTACTCTGTCAGAAGAAGGAAGAGGCACCCTCTGCTCACGCACTTTTGCTTTTTAAGGTCTAGGTCTTTTTGGAGCCAATCAGGATCACTCTTCAAGGCCCGGAGAGGTTTCAAGATCAAAATGAAGGGGGCTTAGAGCCTCTTAAAGATAGTCTATAAATATCTTCTCCAGTAATTAGGTTTATTTTTATATTACAAAATAGAAAGAAGTGGGATTACCCCTATTATTATTTGGAGGTTTAAACAAGAACATTGAGACTTAATTCCTGGTGCATCTCCAAAGAGGGAGAAGAGATGACCCCCTATGGGTTCCCGGAAGAAGAGGCTAGAATCACCTTCTACACTGCTCTCCTTGGGTGGCTGTAACTTCAGAAATGACTGCTTTGGGATGCAGAGAGTTGGCACTTTGAGCTGCCACTCTAGAAGCATAGCAAGAACACTGGACTGAGCCAGTGGCTGCTCATATATTGGGCCTCCTCTCAAGAGCTGCACCAGCTGGTGCTGGGATCCCAGCCAGCAGGCACGTGGTCAGATGGGAGAGGACCAACACTCTCGGGGCTCGGTGTGGAGGCAGCTCTTCCAACACATGTGAAAGGCAGCTAGAGCTCCATCTGGGCTGCACTAGCTCCTTGAGATTTTGAGAGAAATGGAATCCTAATAAAGGGAAATTTGATTTCTTGCTATTCTGGTCGGTGGGGATTTACTGGTTTTAATTTGATTTGGAGATATAAAAAGAAACACAGTCATGTCTAAACTTCAAATGGTGATTTAGCAATATGAAACACAAAACTATTTTATGGCTTATTCAAAATTCAGAATTCTGTATTTCATTGATTCTAAGATAAACTTTTTCCCTCCATCTTTGCACATGTCCCCAATGTGTTTTACAATCAATGGTATCTGACAGTTGCAGTTGTCCAGGAGCAGTGTGATCTTGCTGTCCTTGCCTGAACCTTCTAGTAAGGTCAAGAAAGTGACAGCTTCAGAGCTGGGAGAAGAGGGTCAGTGATTTGCAAGAAAATCCAGTGGAGAATTGTTTTAAAACACTGCATCCCCAGTGCTCTTGCTGGCACAGAGCACGGTGCTGTGTGGGGAAAGGCCATTGGTAACGCCGACGTGAAAGATGAAGCAGGAGAGTTGAACTCTCAAGGTGAAGAAATTTAGGAGCAATTTAACCTCTCCTTAGCTTATACTTTACTTCTAATGTTTCTTAAATAGATATTTTCCTCCCCAAAACTGCACACCACAGTTTGACCATGAGAAAGATATCAGACAAAATTAAATTGAAGGATATTCTGCAGAATAACTGACCAAGACACCTCAAACTGTCAAGGTCACCAAAAACAAGGAGAGTCTGAGAAACTGACACCGTCTACAGGACCCTAAGGAGACACGACTATTAAATGTAATGCAGTGGCCTGGATAGGATCCTGGGATGGAAAAAAGAGGCCTTAGGTAAAAACTAAGGAAATCAAAGTATAGACTTTAGTTAATAATGTACCATTAGTTGTAACAAATGTACCATACTGATGTAAGATGTTAACGATAGAAAAATTTGGGTGTAAAGTACCCAGGAATTCTCTTTAATATCATTACAACTTTTCTGTTAAAGCTCTTCCAAAATAATTTATTTAAAAAAAGAACATCTCTTTTGCGAAAAGAATAATATAAAATTTATCTGTAAATGAGTCAAAGGAAGCTCTTTTGATAGCATAAAATAAAAGCCCCGAGGGATACAAAAGCAGTGCATTGATTAACAACTTTTTCTTAATTTTATATAAAATAATAGAATAATTTACAGTGAAAGGTACTTTAGAATTTGATGAAATTAAGCAACTATTTTTATTAGAAGCCAGTGCGGCACATCACAAGACCCCTTAATAAGAATAAAATCACCCACAGAACTTAGAAAAAAATATGCTGCCCATGAAAATCTCCAAAACAGAAATATTATCAATTCTTATGTGTATCTGTAGGTGTCCACAGGCCTCACTTGGCTGTATTCTGACCTGAGCAGGTATAATCCAAATTTAAGCATTCTTGTTAGCTCTTGACATTAGGCAGACAGCTTCTGTGCCTCATTTATCAACAAAACACTGAATAACATCTATTTGAAAAACACCCTTGAAAAGTCTCCCTACCTTTTAAGCTTAGGCAGGGAGTTCCACTCACCCACTGGTCAGTTCTGGAAAAAGGAACCTCCTAAGTGTGACTACAGAGTGGTAAGCAAACGGCTCGGCCTGGGTGCTTGGCTCTGCTGTCCCAGGTGAGCTGCCTTTGCCCTGCTGCAGGCAGGTCCCCTGACCTGCTGGTCCTCGCAGAGGGGAGGGGAGAAGGAAGCCTGAGAAAGTCAATCTAGGCAGAGCTGGAACATAAAACGAGGGCAAAATGCAACTTGTCTACTCATTTCTTGAAAGGCCACTTACCAGTGGTTCTAAATTTCAGTAGGTTAACCAATCTTGCTCCCCGCCCACCCCGCCCATCCTTACATTCCAGTGACAAAGAACTGAGTAATAATAACAAGTTGACACCACGATAGCACATTGGTTTCAGCAATGGAGTATAAAAATGATTCATATTTGAACTGCAGTCCACATTCGCCCTGAAGCCAGTTACTGCAAAATGATAGACTCCCAATATTGTTGCTGCGAAAGATGCATCACTCCAGAGGATAGAGTCAATAACAACCACAGAAAACCTATTAGAAAATACACTAATTAAGTGACCCTAAAGTGATTACATATGATTGATAGTCTTGACCAACTCAAGAACATCACTCATGTCCTTTCAGGAAAGAGGGTGTCCCTTCTGTAAAAACACTGATGGGGTATTTTTCTAGAAAATTGGGGAAATTCTGCTATATGCTTGGGCATGTGCTCATAGCTATGCAAAGTTTCATGGTAGCTAGAAATCCAAGTAGAATACACCGTAGTATAAGTAATATCAAGACTGCACTAACCTTACTATGTTTACTAAGTTTATGAATATAAAATTTTAATAGATCACTAAGTGGATTACTAGCATGTTGCACTTAGTTGTACATAAAGAATGTCTATAGAATTATGAATCATCACAAACTAATAAGTCCTCCACTTTTTAAAGTACTTCTAAGTCCCTGAAGAAAGACGTGGTAGGCTAAAGATTACTGTGGACCTGGGCCAGACTCTCAGTTCATGCTTTGTTCATTTATGTACCTTTAAAATGGGAACATAGTAATTGCTCAATAAACATGTTCTGAAATAATGAATGAATCTGCTATTCTATCTTTTTAACGCCTGGGGCTAGAAAAAAGTTGGATGAGGCCTGAGACTTTGCAGGAAGAAAGGAAAAAAATGATTAGGGGGCTGGGAAATAGCACTGTCAGCAAAAGTAAATCATCTTTTTCGAAAAGGTCATAAACTTTAATCAGAGAATTAGTCTTTGATTAGCCTATTTGTAAAACCGTTTTTTTTTTCCTAATAGAAAGTATGTGCTTTTGTGTGAAACAATAGATGTTTTCCTTCTTTGCCTGAAAAATAATTAGAAAGCAATTTTTAAAGCAAATCCTACACTATTCAGTAATTATTTCCATTAAACATTACAAGATCTGTTGAATAATGAACCCACACCCAGTTTGACAGAACACTCTGTTGTGCCCCACAGCTCAGAGAGAACCCTGGCTTCTCCTAGCCTTTAAAATACAGACCACAGGCCTGGGCCCCAGGCAGGCCGGGCCAATACTGAAGGTTAAACCACCCACAGAAGTGCAGCCAGCCATACCACAGAGTGAACCACTAATGCAAAAATGACTAAGAACAGCAGCCATTGCTGGGATTCCAGAATGCTCCCAGACCTGTTCTGAAGGGAGCTTACAGCTTACGCTGGTGTATTTGTTAAAAGAGAAGCTGCTCTGAATTGTTTGGAATTGATGGCAGCAGTGAGAAGCAACCCCTCCGCCCCCATCTCGGCACTCACTCTGTAGAGTGAGTGGAGCCTCTAAATTTGACTTGGGAACTCAGCTTTGATTGGAAGAAAGCATGTGGAGAAAGGGGAATGGAAGGAAGAGGAGGCCGTATCGTTAGGGGTATAGTAATGCATACCCCTAACAGCTCTGCTGTATTCCTTCACTGCTCACAGCTGACTAAAGTTGTCTGGGAGGAAAGATGCACGTACTCTTTTTCCAAACAGAGGCTCCTATCAAAGACACAGTTCATTGAGGAAGACATTATTGGAGTTTTTCTGAGTTTTACTTTCATTTTGGGAAAGTTGGGGAGGCAACACTATTGAAAACATGCACTTCACTCAGGGCTGGCTGTAGCATTCACAGGGGCCGATACAAAAAATGTGGGATCATCAAACGAGTACCATTAAAAGCACAAAAACAAATTTTCCTTTCAGTTACCATCTCTGTTGTGGCCTGTCATGGTGTTTGCTATTTAATGTTGCACTCTGCAGATGGGTGCAGACCCTGAACCCCACCCTCCACACCTTACTGTCTCCCACCAGTGGATGGTACTTTGACCTAGGATCAAAGTGTCTTCCCCCCAACCCACCCCCCAGGGAGGAACAGCCAACCTCTCCTTCCCAAGGGTCTGCCACCCCAACCCACGGACCCCAAGAGATTACAGCCTCTGCACTGGGACATACTGTGTACCTGAATAGGAGTGGGAGAGAGGCTTGCCCATGCCAAACCCCCCACTGAATGCACGGTGGCACTGCCAGCTTGTGCTAGGATGGCTGCCACCATGTCCTATCAGACACCATCATGTAGGTGTGCACACCCAAGGTCCTGCTGGAGGTGGAAGGCAGCCAACATCACTGAAGAGGGAAGGGAAGTGGCAGGCCAGCTAGGCAGCAGGGGCACCAGGGCTGGGGGGCAAGACAGCTGAGAACCAAACTAGAGAAGGGGGTGGGAGACCAACGCACAAGAGCCCGGGCTCCAAGCCCTCGGCACCTGCTCCATTGTCCCATAGGCCCTCATTTTGACCCGAGCATTACAAAAGCTATCCATGTAACAAAAACGTTTATACCCCCTTCATATTTTGAAATACAAAGATAATAAAAGCAAGATAAAATTAAGAATTCTTAACAGCAACAGCAGAGCATTAAACTTCAAACGCAGGGTCCTCTGAGTGCACTGGTCGTCTGCTTGTGGAGCCAGCCCTTACCTGACCCTTCCACTCCCGGTCCCTGCACACGGACCACAACTGCAAGGTTCCAGGTCATCTGATTTCCTGTGGTCCTGGCACAGAGTCGGGGGCATCTCCTTCAGCCACTGTCCCAAACTAACCCTGATTCCCTCTCACGCTGACAAATTCTCTCCCTGGCGAGGCTAGCAGATATTTAATAGACTGTTTCTCTTACCCACTTGTCCCAACAGCCAGTGCACAGCCTTTCCTAGTTTAGCAGACCTGTTAGACATTAAAACTGTTGGCTGTATTGCTGTGGCTTTTTCCTTGCCTGTTTTATGTGTGCACCCCACAGAGAAGTTTGGTGTAGGGTGTTGTCTGTTAGCTGGTTTAGGTTTGGCAAGGGCTTGCTTTTGACGCCGAGCCTGTGTACGCGCGCACACATTTTCCAGCGATTCCTCACTTCGCTAATGTTATCTCTACAGGAAGTGCTATTGAAAAATCAGGACTTCATCTGGATATTTTTCTTTCAAGTAATAAAGCTAGGTCACATTAGCTCTCACATGGTATTCAAAGTCAAAGCCTTCAAATCAGCATGAATTTTTTCTTTCCTTTTGAATGATTTAGTCAGCTTTGCCATGCAGGGATGAGGCGTCAGGAATAAGTTTCACGGGATGAGTTTCTTCCCTGTATGCCATGGGGAAAAGCACTTTGGCATGGTGGTCAGATACACAGGCCCTGGGGCCAGCCTGCTGCCTGTGGATTTCTTACTATCTCCATTGGATGAAGAGGATGATGATAGTAACTGCTTCACACGGTTGCTGCAAGGATTTAATGACCCATTTCTGTAAAGCCCGTGGCCCCACACATTTTGTGGGTGCTCACAAACTGTAAATCATCAGCTAATAGGCGGATGAGAACTTCCCCTCCAGCATTTGTTGACCAGCTACTATGTGCCCGGTCTGGAGAATGGACACGCACAGCAGAGGCAAACCCGTGGCAACCACCCCTCGACTTTGTCCCTCCTTTCTTGATGCGGAGCATCCCCAGTGGCAGGAGGAAAGGCTGGGTTACCACACTGGGATCAGACTGTGAAGTGCTGGGGACCATGCTAGGAATTCCAGGCTTTCTCCCAGATGTAGATTAAGCCTGTAGATTTTTCAACTGAACTGGGATACTCGTGAAAGAAAAGGGAGCACAATTAATAATTATACCAGAACAACAGATGTAAACCATGACCATGCCAGATAGACCAGACTATATGGTTGCTTTACTAATAGCGTAGAGTCAACCCCTTAACCCAGTTGAATAATTTTTTTCTCCTAGATATTTCCATTATAGGCAAGTAGAGACTTTTTATTTTGACAGAGAGCCTTCCTCGGCAAATTCTGGGTAGTCAGCTACTGCAGCTATGTCTGTCTATAGCTGCAGTATGGACTGTGCACATATTGCATACCCCATACAGCTATGGATACGCTGACCCTGGCTGTGGAGTCCGCGAGGGAAGGTAAGACTCAGCCCCGGCTGAGGAGCTCACCATTTGGCTGGTGAGACATGACACAGATGAAACACCGCCCCCTCCCCCCACAAAAAAACAATCAGGGAACAACACAAAATAGGATATAAACAATTAGGGAACAATACAAAACAGAATAAAACCAAATGTTGGTCTTCACGGCATAGCACTTGGTATTATCCATGTATGCCAGAGAGCACCGAGTGCCCAAGGAAAGTAAACCTTTGAAGGGAAATAGTACACAGATAATTAGGAGTTGATGTGAGTGTATTTCTTGATTTTGAAATATGTCCCTACAAATTCTGAAGTCTAAATATTATTGTGCATATCTGTTCCAGATAACTCTCTAATTTATCCTCCTATTGGCAGCTGTCTCTCCATTTGACTCTTTCTCAATAGCAAGACTCTCGAGATGAAGCTGGAACAGTACATCTTTTTGGCCCATGACAGAAAGTGCCATTAGTCATTCTGGGGTACCCTTTAAGGTATCACAGAGAATGGCTCATAAAAAGTGAGATTTTGGTCTCAGTACATTGCGTAATACTTTTGAAAAAAATTGTCGTGCTTTATACTGAAATATTGTGAATTTTTAAATTGTATTTCCAAGAAAAGATAGACTTGGAGACAGTTTATCGTTTGGTGAGGTCAGGCAGAATATGAAAACATTGTAGCTGAATCCAGTAGGAAAAAATAGGACTTTGAAAAGATGTTCTCTGTACCAAAACGTGATGAAATGGTCGTCTCTTATCAAACGAGACCTTTCTGGTATAAACTCATGGTGAATTGTTAAAGACATGGCATACATTTATTAAGAAATTGATATCTACTAGGCCAATTTAAAAAAATCCTTTTTGAAGCTCAAGTTCTGCTAAATTTTACACCTTGGAGGAAAAATCAGATGATTCTACGATTCCTAATTTTTTTAACAATACGTTTGGACTCATCTGAAGATTTAAATCCAAATACTTCCCAAGTGGTAAATCTATTTCCAGAGAAATAACTAAGAATTAGATGACATTTGAAAATAGTTTTAAATGAGACAAAAATCCATGTTAAATGGTACCCACAGCTGTTTCAGATTTCCTGGGTCTCTCCCCTTCTTCTCTCCTATTCATTAATTTATTCATCGTGTTTCTAAATTCACGGTAACATTGAGGGTAAAAAGAAATCTAAGGCTCCTACAGTCTTTTGCTCCTGGGAGTTTCCTATTTGGGAACTGAATAGTTCCTTCAGTTATTTTCAGCCTCTACTTCTAGCTATTTTTCTTCAATGAATCCACAACCACCTCTAGTGACATTTATCCTTTAGTATAATACTAGCAATCTCCATTATTTTATATTTCATCCCACTTCGATAAAGATGAATAAAGCATGCTTAAACATTTTTATGAAAAAGACAGCTGAAATTCTATGGGTTACCATGATAAGAAAAGAAAAATTGTGTATTTCCTCCTGCTTTCTATACGATTATAAAAATCAAGGGTAAAACTTGTAAGGGGTATTAATAGTCCATAAGAATATGAATTGCATTAAAATTGTAAGTATATAATTTATATTTATTCATTTTTGTGTCAATAGTTGTAAAAAACTTTGTTAAAAATGTTTGAAAATTAAATTTTCCCTGTGATATAAAAAGTGAGAAACTTCAGATGATTAAATTCTTGCCTGAACTTGCTGAGATAAAATTGCCATCAGTTAAGTAAACAGTGTCATGCTCTTATTTTGATCTATGTTTAGTAGGGCAGGTCAAAATTCTTGCTATGTCCTTACTCAAAATTGCTTTATTAGAATAAGTGAGGTTGGAAAAATGAAATCTAGAGATCACAAACACTTTCAGATATATATGTTTGGGAAGTCACCATATTCTCCTTTGGAAGCCACATCTGTGGAACTCTAAGGGGCACCTGACAACTCCATTCGCTAAGGGCACCAAACAAGCAGCTTTGACACACGTATCCCCCCTTGACGATTAAGGAACGATAATGACCATGGGAGAATGTGCACCAACGGTGCAGCACAATCTTAGAATTTGCTGCTGCTTTTGTTTCTTAATCTTGTTTTGACAGTTGTCCCTGCCAAGAAAATATTCTTGGGTATGACAGAGGAATGCGTATGGCTTTTTTTTTTTTTTTTCAATAACTGACAGCTCTGCTTAAAACAATCTACCCTTATAATTTTACCGACACCACCTCCCCGCCCTTAGATACAAAACAGAACAAAACCACAGAACTACCACTTAGACCTAACAAGGTTTTTCAACCTAGGAACTAAACTCTTAGAGCTGACCAAAACTTTATGATTTAGTCTAATTATTATTAGCAATGGAGACAAATCTCAGAAAGGTTAGGTCAATCATCCAAGACCACTCGGTTTGTTACATATAACGGCAACTGGCAAAATTTATAAAACACGCCTAGTTGATCTATATGAGCTGCTTTATATAATTTATCTATAGTCTTCGCAATGCTTCTGAAAGATTATTCTCTATTTTATATGTGAGAAAAATAAAACTCAGAGGAGTTAAATGACTTACCTAAAACTACTCCACAATAAGTTGTGTAGAATTTGAACCCAGGTCTGTCTGACTGAAAAGTATTAATACACAGATATTCTTTCCCCACATGCTCTCAGGTAGAAGCCTATCTTTCCCAGAAGACAGATGCTGGCATTCTGGTCCAGGGCTTTTTCCAGGTCAGAGTGTCTCTGGGTCACAAGCACTGTGGCCTCCTCCTCACACTGCTGGCCTCACGCTGAGAAATTACAGGCAAGATGGCAACTGAGAGGCCCCTGGCTGAGTGTGAGAAATATGGACTCTTAGGGAAAGGAGTGTAAGGATTCGCAGCTGTGAGAACGTGTTAATTAAAACATTCACCCTCAGCAATCCCTCTGGAGTCCTGACACCTGGGTGGAGGGCAAAATTTTTCAGTCAGAATTTGTGGTAGTGGTGAATATACATGATATATATATATGTATTTATAAAATATATATTTTAATTTAAGCCTTTTCTGTAGTAAGGATACTAAAATAACCCTTCAACTTGCATTACATAATTGATGGACTATAACTCTTCCTTCCCAGGTGGCATTAATTAAAGTATTTTCAAATGTCAACAGAACATCATAAAGTATGAATATTTAAAGTTTAATGTGGAGAAAGTTCTCATTTTTTACTTTATTAGGCATTTGCAAAATTATCAGCAGCTGAGCATAACAGTAAGAAGCAAAAGCTTAAAATGTAAACCAGAAGTGAGAATATTTATGATGTGAGTAAAAAAAAAAAAAGCAGATATAGAAACCTAGAGAATCTATGACTCTATTAAATTTGAATCACAATCACATCATTGCAGGGCTCTGGTAGCCATTAATATTATTAATAGCCACCTGGGAAAATACTACTATGTTTCTACTGCTGTAATTAATCTACTATAATCTTGGATCGATTTTTACAGAAATTGTATATGACTATTAATTTATAAAATGGCAAAAGGAGGATTCTACGTTTTTTCCTTTTGCATGGTAGACCAGTAAGTGGCCTCTGTCACTACTTAGTAGATAGATACTAAAATAAACACAGAAATGCTTATAAATGATTATTCAGTGGGAGCATTTGTCCACGGATCACTAAATGTTAGCTTGAATATCTCCGAATAATCAACAGCTTCTCATTTTAATGGTAAAATGAGGAATAATGGTAAACACATCATTAAACAAGTAATATGTGTCAGAGTAGCACTGAATATTTGTTTTGAAAATGAAAGTAATTTACTGTGTTTGGATATGGCACAGTGCAATGGAAAAAAATGCCACTATCCTGTTAAAAAAGAAAGAGGAGGAACTATAAGTGATGCTTTTTTTTTTCCATAAAGAAATAACAATTCTTTGCTTTTGTTATAGCACCTTGCACTCAAGGGATTTAATTCATAACTTTATGATCACGAATTCACTAACCCACCCACAGCACATCTGATGAATAGAACTGAAAATGATCACACAGTAAGCTGGTGGCAGAAAGGGAATAGAGCCACAAATTTCACACATACATTTTGTGGCAGGTGGGATAATGCCCGCCAAAGATTGCCCACATCCTAATCCCCAGAACTCGTGAAGATGTGAGGCTACATGACAAAGGAGAAATAAGGTTGCAGCTGGAATTAAGGTTGCTAATTAGCTGACCTTAAGATAGGGACAGTAACCTGGATCATCCAGGTGGGCTGAATATACTCACAAGGGTCCTTAAAAGTAGAAGAAGGGCCGGGCGCGCTGGCTCACGCCTGTAATCCTAGCACTCTGGGAGGCCGAGGCGGGCAGATCATTTGAGCTCAGGAGTTCGAGACCAGCCTGAGCAAGAGCGAAACCATGTCTCTACTAAAAATAGAAAGAAATTGACCAAACAACTAAAAATAGGAAAAATTAGCCAGGCATGGTGACCCGTGCCTGTAGTCCCAGCTACCTGGGAGGCTGAGGCAGGAGGATTGCTTGAGCCCAGGAGTTTGAGGTTGCAGTGGGCTAGGCTGATGCCACGGCACTCTAGCCTGGGCAACAGAATAAGACTCTGTCTCAAAAAATAAAAAAAATAAAAAAATGTAGAAGAGGGAGGCAGACAAGAAGGCCAGGGCTAGAGGGCTGTGGCTGTGGCTGTGGCTGTGGCTGTGGCTGTGGCTGTGGCCGTGGCATGAGCTTGACCTTGACCTAGTGTTCGAGGTGGGAGAAGACTGCAGCAGCCTTTAAAAGTGGAAAAGGCAAAAAGCCAGATTCTCCCCTCAGAGCCTCCAAAAGGGAATGCGGCCCTACCCACACCTTGATTTTAGCTCAGTGAGACCCAGATTGGACTTCTGAACAACAACTGCAAGATAGTAAGTTTGTAACATGTTTAAGCCACCGAGTTTGAGGTAATTTGTTATAGCAGCAACAGGAAACTTATATACAGCTGCTTAATCAATTAGGACCAATTAATGCAACGCAATCACGGAAGACTATAAACAATCAATTTAAACAACCAAAAAATAACATTTAACTTGGAACACAAGTCCATTTTTGAAGTAATAAAAGCAGCACACAGATTCCTTGGCTTAAAGAAATATGGGAAAGGAAATATGTAAGAGGAATGTTTTTTCACTTCCACTAGAATACTAGAAGAAAAATGGGATTAATAAAAAGAACATATTGATCTCAATGATGAGGTAAGAGGTTTTTAAATGCTAATTGGAAATACCCTTCTAGGAGTTCTGGAATCCTTATCTCTAGGGTTCTTTAAGATGTACAGTGATCTATCTAGTTTGTGTATCTCGAATGGCTTAGATATTTATTTGCCTGATAACAGAGCTTAGATTAAACAACCTTTCATGGCCTCCTCCAGCCTAAATATTCTATATAGACTTGAGTCTATTCAATTCCATGCCACAAATATTTATTGCCTATCTACTCGCTGTAAATTATTCTGATACGAATACCCAAAGATTAAAACATAAACCTTGACTTTAAGTTTACAATATAACACTTATTTAATAACAAAGGCAAACAACCATATTCAAGCTAGATAAGGAGAAGAATCATAAGAGATGGATAAGTGATATATTGATAAAAACCCATCAAATAAAAAACAATGCATTTTTATTGACCCTAAAACAATATCATTGGTTATTATCGGAGGTCATCAGGGCACCAACTTATAACTATATCCTTACAGCCTGCCTTTTATAAATGTACTTTATATAAGGGAATTAAAAAAGCAGACGAAAGAAAATTCTTCTTTATCATTGGCTAAAAAAGCAGAAGAAATGATAGAATTAGAGAACTGCCATATTATAACCCCTGAATAAAATAATGCATCTTGAAATGATCATCAACAGATGCTAAAACCATTGGGTGAAAATTTGATGGGGAATTTTATAACAGAGAGATCGGGTTGAAACAACCTAAACACACCAAGCAGTCTTAGATCACTAAGTGGGACAGACAGCCATTCCATTATGTACCTCTTTATGTGGGTCTTTAGGAAACATACAGAATTACCTATAAAGTATTACATCCCTCCAAAAAGCTGAATCCAAATCTAGTACAGCTTCCAAATCTAATTATCTTTTCATAGGAAATTCAGGGTATAAAGGACCCAGCTCAAAAAATGCAGAATGGAAGCAATTGGTTAAAGATGGAATAATGATCCAATTTCTTTAGACATCAATGGCATTTAAAAAGGGGAAGAAGAAAGGATTGTTGCAGAATAAAAGAGATTTGGGAGACATAATTGAATGCAACATATAGACCTCGGTTTGATTCTGATTCAAACAAACCAACCCTAAAAAGAAAAATTTAAGTATGGAGTAGATATAAAATGATATTATGGAATTATTGTCATAATGTGATAAAGGCATGGTGTTATTAAAAAAAACATTTCTTATCTGTTAGAGATGCATACTGAAACATTTTCAGATAAAAAATGTGAGATCTGGTTATGCTTTAAAATAAGCAAAAAATATAGTATGTATGAAAGAATACACAGACTAAGATAAGCAAAACAGTGATATATATCCAAATTGTATGATGAGACATGAGGATTCATTATAATATTCCCTCTCCTGGTATGTTTGAAATTTTCTACAATAAAAATATTAAAGGATGAACACAATAATAAGTAAATAAAAGAATCCCTAATCCACTTAATCAACTTTCATCATTGAAAGAGTACAAGGTTAGAATATTTGTGCTAGAAATTTTCTTTAGCTTTCTGTACATATTTCTCATTAGTAATTTGACTTCTATCATTTAAAGATTGAATGCCTTTCTTTTTATATGGAAAAAAATTTACAACTGACCAAATTCTCAATTTACATAACCAAAAAATGTGTCATAAATAAAATATTACTTCTAATGCTCTATGAAGAAAGGGACAGTAGATATGTTCCTCTTTGTGTGGAGGTAAGCATACAGCTTCCAGTCACTTTTTATAATAAAGAGTGAATATAACAGAGAAAATGTCAAATACTTTATGATTTATGTGGTCAAGGTTACTGTTAATTACATTTGTTGAAAGTGCCTAATTATCAGTTTTTTGGTAACAAACAAGGAAGTTTGCTTTAAAAGTGATTGTCTTATGTAAAATCTAGTCCAGACATTTAATTAACAGTATTACTCTCTTGCCTGATTTTAAAGTCCAATAGAAACTTCTCTGAGAAACAAAAAGTGCAGGACAAAATAGATTGATCTTCAACATTCCCTGCATGTAAGTACAAACACCATAACTGACATAAAGTGGTTGAATTTACAGACTTAAACTTCTGAAGTTCATAGAAAGGCTCTTAGCAATAATCCCATCAGTGGAACAAAACATAAATACCATCTTAGACTATTCCGAAAGCCTTTGAAAGCACTCACAATAGAGGATCCCTCCCCTTTTATAAATGTTATTCTCTGAAAGGGATTTATTTGTAAATGATCTTTTCTGGAGAAGACTTGAAGGTGACTTGTGTCCTCAAATTACATTTTAACATGATAAAAACATTTCCAAAGAAATATAAAATTTTATAATAATGCATAGAAAAACTTCAATCTTGTTGTCTGAAATACTCTAAAAAGAAAAGAAAGTGTATTATATTTTTAAAAATTTAAAGGGAGCTTCTCATGAAAAGATCCCAAAAAACTCTAGTTGTTATCGTCTACCAGAAGGGCATAAAGACACAGCAGGAAGGAAAATTTGTCCACGTAAGCAAACTATGTTACAGACGTTTAAGTCCAGGCATTTCAGCTAATTTTTTTCCTTATACATTTTTAAGTTATGTGGTCAGGGATTGTAACTACAATGACAGCAAAGATGACTATTTCTGCATGCAATAAGTTTTTTTAATGGAAATAATTGTGTTATAGGTTGCAACAATCATGAAGAGGATTTGTAATTCTAGCATTCGGTTCAGCTAAGGACGTAAAAGAAATGGTTGTTACCATCAAGATTTGTACGTCATGTTACACCCATTACCTCTCCCTCCCTTCTTTCCATGCCTGATACCCAAACACCTTACCAACTACAGCCTCCGTATATTTCCCTTCTGCAGGAAGAGGGAAGTACTGGTTTGGTGATGTGTTGCTGCCGTATCCCAGAAGAAAACCTTCAAGCTTTACGTTTGGACTTGGACGCAGGAACTTCAAGAGGATGGAGTCACTTGTGGTATTAACATGGACTTTTAGGCTTGGCCTTTTACCTAGCAAAGGGAACAAAAAATACATGGCTGTTATTTCTCCTCTTTAGTATCCCATGCGAATTCCCAGCAAGGATTAGTTGCTAGAGGCATCATTGTCGGAACAAATATTATCAACTCTGTCACTCAGTAACACGGAACGCACATCCAAATGCCTAAGGTGTAGTCATTTTATTTGACAGCAAAGAAAGTGCACTTAATTACACAAAGAAGCCTGGAATAAAAAGTAAAATCTTAGGAGTTTCAATATTCGGTAGTTTATTATCAGGCAGGTGGGTGGAATTTGGGCTATTTTGGCTATGCACAGTTGGTCAGAACCTTCACTTTATACACTTTGTCTGGGTATAGTGAAAGGACCTGGATTTTCTTATTGGTAAAATTGAATTACTACCGCTTGAACCCCCCTGAGCCTCTTCTATGCTGCTATTGGATAGTGTCAGAGGGGAGGGAAGAGAAGGTTTCTGGCTTAGGGGTAACTGAGATGGTAGAACAGGGAGTGCTGGAAGGCAGAGAAGGGTTGAGGAGAAAGATGGTAAGTTCCATTGGGAGCTGCTGGGTAGGGAGACAACTCCATGGAGACGCCCTACAGTGAGTCGAATGATCTAAGTGTCATACTCAGGACTGGAGTGCAGATCCATCCAGGTGTCATTAGCTTGTAAGTAATGACTGGATGAACTTTTCCAGAGAGACTGGAGGCTGAAAACAGAGCCCCTACTCAAGTTCTCAGACTTTTTAACTGCCAAGGCAACAGGGCAAATAATCATACTAAACAAAGGTCTTGACCAAGCAGTGAGGAAACACATTTTGGAGCCAGAAGGAACCTGGTTCAAACCCTAGCGCTGTGACTTATTTGTCATTGTGGTCCCTGGCAACTTACTGAACATGCTTGAGCCTTAGCTTCTTGGTTTATAAATGGTGAATAACATCTGCCTTCTAGCTGGGTTGTTTACAAAGATTAGTTAGTGCAAACAGCACGACCTTAAAGCTGGCATGGAGTAAGGGCTTACTAATACAAGTCCACAATCCTTTAGCCATGATTCAAAAATCTGAAAAACTTTATATTTTTTTTTGTAAGTTCACCTCAAATTCATTTGGTAACAAACCCCAGTCAGAACCACCATGAGGCTACTTAGTCTTTCTTTAATCCCACTAGTGTGACTATTCACATGTTTCATTGAAGAAAGGCGTTCAGTTCAATGGTGCTGATCAGAATCCCACTGAAAAATTTGTATCATATGTGGTCTAACTCCCCCCCAAAATTTCTGAATTCCAAAATGTGTCAGGCCTCAAGGATTTTAGATAAGAGATTGTGAACCTGAATTATTTTCTTTCTTTATTCCCAAAGATTTAATGTATTTAAGATATTTTGCTTATTGATAAGCCTTCATTTACCAACTTAATAATTCACACTCTATTTCTTATTAATCAAAAACTTATATGGTATAAATACCAATCATCACATTTATACAGCAGGGGTTCCCCAAGACCATCACACTGAATTTATTATACTCTGGCCAAGTTCAGCCTGGACAGCCTCAACATAGCTACATAAAAATATTCAATTAGGCCTTTGGAAAAAGAAAACAACCTTTCTTAGACATTAGGTTGTGGGAATTATTCATATCTCAGCAGCTAGGACTAATAGTTTTCATGTATGTGCACAGTACTTTTGTATTTTCCAAGAACTTGAAGAAATTTTTATAAACTTCTTGAATCTCATATTTCTATACTTACACCTGTGGAAAAATTGAAACCCAGAGATACTGGGTGGTTTATAAAATATAAAGTCCGAGAAAAGGATCTTACGGCTTATCTAAAACCATTCTTCCAAATGAAGAAATTGAGGTACCCATACGTTAAGTCATCCTGTATGTTAAATGTAAGGTCAAGACTGGATCTTGACTTCCCTGCTCTCTTTTCATTGAGAACTTTGTCATTACCCAACAGAGTTAGTAGTGGCTAAGCCACAGACCAGAATGCTTGAGTTGATGCCAACCACTGATGCTTTGTGCTAACTTCACCAGATTTTGATAAGGTGATTTATACTTCAAATAAAACACAGACTTTTTTCCAAGCCAATATTTTCCCTTTTTAACAATGTGCCCAGATTAACTCTAGATTTACTCCATCCTTCTCAATACAATGGAAAAATGTAAGTCAAGCACATACTCTGCTCCCTTAGGAGGTTATCAGATCTCACAAATGGATCAAAACATGGCCAGCCTGCTTCCAAGACTTAGTTGGTAAGAGGAGTTTAAGGAATCTTGGTGTGCTTAGGCTGCACTCATATTTGACCAAGAGCCAAGAATCACATCATCATCATCACGTTAGACCTTCGCTCATGGACTCTGGTCTGACGTACCACATTATTCCTCCCCTGGGAAAGTGGAAAGGACAGCTTTTTTGAGAAAAAGGAAGGCTATGAAAAGAACTATTAACCAACCAAAGTGGAAGTGATCACACCGCTTATGCATAGGACTTTTCATGACTTCAGTCTCTCTCTTTTTTGGCAAACAATTTATGTCAACAAATACATCAACATCATATAACTTTTCAAATGTATTAGCATTTAGCTGTCCTACTTTCCCTAAAATTCCAGTTCATACTACTCTCTAGAGCAAACTTAAAATGTTCTGAAAAAAAATACATATGGACAAATCTCACCTTAATATAGCATCAAAAACTTAATATTTTAAGACCATCATCCCAGTTCTCTATGTAGAGCTAGTAACACAAATCTCTCATTATTTTACCATGCATCATTTCTTCTCTTATTTTTCAACATATCTCCTTTGGTTTTGGCCAATCTCAAATTCTGCAATACATGTGAGGTCCTGGCCCTTCATCTTTGCTCAGATTGTCTACCTGGTGTGGATTCCCTCTGTCTGTGTTTTGCCTTCTCTACATCCCTTCACTCATCCAGTTATTACCCCACTGATACTTTCAGTAGTCAGCAAAAAGTTTAAGCAAATTTTTCTCCTTCAGTCTAAATAAATTTGTCAACTTTCCTTTAAATGAATATTTGAACAAATATTCAATGACATTTTATATCCTTATATTGCCAATATTTGGGGGGTATATCTATATGCATTCTACATTAATTTTTAATCTTTTATTAATAAATTTATTTCAGTGAGTAATTCTTATAATGGTTTGAACACTAGTCTTATAATGATAGTTATCTTTTAGCAGTTAGTATGAAGATCTCTGGTGAGTGACTTAAGGTGGAGATAATAAAAAATAATATTATACAACATGACACAATCTTAACTAGTATGACATCTGTAAGTAAAATGGTATATATGTCACCCAGGAAACCCTAGGAGTATAGAGAAATAAGGATACTGAAAGAATACACTTTATTGCATCTTATATGAGAAACAAAGCCTATGTCAACAGGAGTGAAAGAAAATAAAAAATGAATGTGAACGTTTTGGGGAAACGACACCAGTAGGCCTTAGAAAAAAAGATTGCATATTGGCAAAGTAGAATCTTGGATCTATGACAGTGGTTTCTAATCCTCTGATTGCAACACCTTAAGGCATATCTAAATATTACAAAGGGTGTTGTGAAATTCTAAAAAAAAAAGAAATCTTTCAAAAAAAATTAGAACTAATTTAATTTTTAATTTTTAAAAGTAAATACTTGCCTTTCAGCATTAAAAACAGTGGCAAGGTGGTGAGACTAGAAAATCAGACAAAAGTGAGAGCACTGTAGGTTCAAAGAACTCTCTAGATCAACCAGAAAAAGTAGGTTGCTATCGTTGCTATAGGCGCAGGTGCTGGGCAGACATTTAATTTTGACTCCAAAATTCTGAGTGGCTGTGGTCAGTTTTATTCAAACTCTGCAAGGAAACATAGTCTGAACACATGGCAGTTAGACCAGATAAGCTATTATGGACATCTCCGTGGACCTGTGAGAAAGGAATCACCCCTACAATCCATTCAGTAGGAAGAATTCTTTCATTTCTAATCTCCCATAAGGTTATCTTACACTTTACAAAATATTTCAGAATGTAGTCTAAATTGTTGATATCAAGTTGGTCAAGATGATAACAGTACTTCATGGGAGAAATTGCAAAATATTAAAGTTCTCTTCTAAAAATAAAGACTACTTTTAGTGTAGCAACAATAATTAGCTTATATGCTTTCAATTTTGAAAAACACTAATGAAGAAATTAGAAATATTCTAAATAGCAACTTTGGGCTTAAACCATACCAGGTACAGTATTAATTTCTATAAGATACTAAGGAAAAGAATAGTTATGATAAAATATGTTAATAAAATAATTACATTGTTTCAGAATTAAAAGTATAACCCTCTTCTTACCTATAACATGTTCTCTTTTTTTTTTGCATCCTTTCCACTTACAATGCCAACCTCTATACTTGCTCAGCCACTTATTTTGCTATACAAAATCAGATTTTCTAAGATATCAAAATAATGAAATAAATTCTCATCAATTGAGATATGGCATATGCCTATTAAAGGACTTGTATTCAGAATATACAAAATAATTCTTTCTATTCAATAAGAAGAAAAAAAAAACTTAAGAAAAATGGCAAAAGTTTTGAATAGATTCCTCACTAAAGGAGATATATGATAGCCAAGAAGCACATGAAAAGATGCTCAACATCAGAGGTAGGGGTTGTCAGATGTTTTCTGTAAAGGGTCAGACTATAAATATTTTAGGCTTGGCAGGACAGAGGTTCTCTACCTCAACTATTCAACTCTGCCATTGTAGCACAAAAACAGCTATAGACATCATGCAAACAAATGGACATGGCTGTCTCCCAATAAAACTATATGTATAAAAATAGGCAGTGGGCTGGATTTGGCCTGTGGGTCATTGTTTACCAACTCCTGGTCAACATCATTAGTCATCAGGGAAATGCAAATTAAAACCACAATGAGATACCACACACATAAGAATGGCTAAAATTATAAAGACTGTCAAGAACAAGTGAAACTCTCCATACATTTCGAGTGTGAATGTTAAATGGTATAACCACTTGGGAAAACTGTTGGGCAGTTAGCAAATAACATATCAATTTCATTTCTAGGTATTTACCCATGAGAAATGAAAACATAAGTCTGTGCAAAACCTTATATGCAAATATTCAAAGCTGCACCAAATCGGAAACCCAAATATCCATCAACAGTTGAATGGATAAACAAATTATGGCTCATCCATACAATGAGATATGACTCAGCAATAAACAGAACAAATTACCTATGTACGTGACAACGTGGTTGAATCTCTTGTCTGGCATGCCATCATGCCACTGCAGAATGACTGTGACTTTCTTCATCTCCACATCCACCTTAGACTCCACTTCACAGCACTGATGGAAGTAGTTTTATATAGTGCCTAATACTATTATTCACCATTTAACAAATGGTACGTATATAAAATCAGCAACTCCTCTTTAGACATTTTTATGCTCCAAGAACTGACAATGCCAGGTTTCAAATGTATTCTATGCTCTTCTTAGACAGTGGGTTACAAGTGTAAAATATTCCAATCACTTTATGGTCATATCAGCTTATTGAGGAGTTATGAAGATGTCACTTGTCAAGTTTATGTATTAAGCAGGGCAGTTACTGTCTGTCAATATATTCAAAACTTCCAAAAAATCATTGTTGATGGCATAAATTGTATTTAATTGAACTTCAGTCCTAAGATACAAAAACCTTAATTTTAACATAAGATTTAGAAATAATTTAACATTTTATGTAATTCTTAGGGAGTCAAAATGGGATCATGTAACATAGGCTTTGGGTTCAACTGACTCTCCCTGTCTTGGTACCATGATCCCAGGAAAGGTGTCAGAAGGAAAAAGAAAACGTTATGGAGTTTCAGTAATTTTTCTGTGATAGCCACAGGGTAAGGAGAGTGGCCAAAGGCAATTAGACAAGTATCTTTAGTTGTTTATGATTTTTACATAAAAATGTGTAATATCTAGTTTACTAAACAGACTAAATACTACGTGATTTTTAGCATGACTTTTTCTTACCAACAAGCTGAAAGCCAGTGATGCTAATAGAAATTTTCCATGATTAAAAAAAAAACATGGCAGTTTTAGTTAAATACTTTAAGAAGAATGCAGATTAAATGTTGATATTAATATTAGACATTATAAAAACTGCTTTCACCAGTGCTGAAATGACAAGATACTTGGATGAACTTCCATCAAAAGGAGAGTCTAAGGTGGTTGTGGAGATGAGGAATGTCATAGCCCATTCTTCAGAGGAATGATGGCATGCCAGAACAAAGTAGAAGGAATCAGATTGCTTTAGTGGCAGTGGTGATGGTGGGGTGTGTATGTGTGTGCATGCAGAATTATAATTAAAAACACTCACAGAGTAATTGCCAGGTCAATCCTTTCTAAATTTCAAGTTCTTACATTCTAGCTATCAATTTCGTATATCTCATGGTATCCTGATTCTCTGGATCTCCAGACTGGAATCCTTTCTCAAAATCTCACAGATTCTCTATCGCTCTCTACCAAACTCTTTGGGAATGGAGGCCCAATAGAGAATTTCCAACAGCTTGCAAAGAACCAGTGTGCAGTAAACATGTAGCTTCTTTACAGCATGTGTTACAGAAAGAGGGATGTCACTAACAGTTGTTCAGGTTGTGCACTGCAAAACTCTAAGTGGCATCATTCAAGTCATCTTTATCTGTGGCTATATATACATTAGCCACATTCACAAAGGCCATGCAAAAATAATTGCTACTTACACAAATGGGTGTTTTGATAAGGATAGCCAACCTGTCATTCCCTAACCTCTCCTCATAGGTCTCAAGCTGCCCCACTCAGCCTGCCCTTTTTACTACATGCCTTTGATTTTTATCTTCCCTGTCTCTTAATTCTGTTGTCACTAGTAATCAGGGATATTGGTAGTAGAATGCCTGGTGTAGGCTGGATAGGAACTCAACTTCAAACTCTTTGGAATTGTGATCCCTAATCTACAAATGAAATACTTCACCATGTATATATAAAACCCTAGATGATGAATAAATAAGAACAATAAAGGAAAAGAGATTCTGGGCATTCAGGAAATGGTGACTTAACAGCACACAGCTTTAGAGGTAGATAGAAAGCATCCCTATTTGTGTTCCATAAACACAAATCTGAAAATATGAGAAAAAAAAATCCTGATAGAAATGAATAAAGCAAGATTTTTACAAATCTAAAGAAAAATTACATTTAAAAAATTGTACAAGAAAGTTGTGGTAAAAGTCCCACAAGCCATATGGACAGCTGCCCCAGTGCCAGGAAATGGGGGCCTTTAAAAAAAGTCAGAACTTGACTTTACTCATACATGATCATACGTTAGCAATGAGCTCAAACTATTGCATTCAGTGATCTCTTCTCCAGGGCAAGCAGGATAGCACGTTCCCTCTCCAAGTTGCTCTGTTGTCAGTCTGCCAGCTGGAAGACATGTTCCCATGGGAAACATGTGCTTTCAGAATTCAGGAAATAGAAAGTCCCAGCTCACCTGAAGAGCTCCCCTTATAAAGCCACACCCAAACAATTCCCATAGATCTGTAACCTCTAGCAGTCAACTCGTTAGCTTTTTATTAGGACATTAAGGTCACCAAATACCCAGAAGATGTTTGCTATTGAATTTAGAAAGAAATGTCATTTTACCAAAAGTCTGAGGGGGGAAATCTTTTCTTCTTAATGGGGCACTTTGTATCTGTTTGCCCAGCTGTTGTATAAGTGAGTTCCATTTCAGCTAAAACAACCACAGTTTCCACCTTGGTCAGAATTCCCAGTGCCCTGATTCTCAGGCCAATACTTCACCGTCTGGTGACTTTGGATGACTGAATGAGACAGACTGAACCTGCCAATGTTGACATTTTAGCACCACTCGGCAAGGCTAATAGTTTTACCAAAGGAGCAATAACTTCATTACCTACTTTGTAACCCAGCCAACGGCCAAGTAGGAAAATTACTTTCGTAGACTACCTTCTAAGTCAACAGTCTCTCCTTCTTAGGAAGACATTTCATTCTGAGACATACACAGATGTTACATGCACACATACCCTTGATCTCATTTTGCTAAAGCTACTCTTTAAAGTCGGAGGCATGCTGGGGTGTTTTTTTTTTGGAGGGAGGGGCAACGACATGAAACCAATGACCATATACAGGTATTTGCTATAAGGAAAGCAGGGCAGTGACATGGTTAACTTCAAATGACAAAAAAACATGAAATAAAATTTACAGCTGCCTTGGGGAATATGTATTTTTACTTACCTGCTTTTCATTTTATCCATTCATTAACTACTAGGTACTAGGCATTAGTGAGACAAATTCAAATATGGCACGTCTGAGTGCAAAGACTGCGCATTCTAGTAAATTAGACAGATGAACAAGTCAATTGTTTCAATGTAGCATGATTAGCACAATTAGCACAATGCAGCTCTAAACCTGATAGAAGGAGTAGCAAGAAGATATGTTTAAAGAAAATGTCCCTTTAGTTTTAACTAGTCATGAAAATAGTTTTTTCCTGTAAGGATGTGCCTAAGGCAGATAAGAACATAAAGGGGGAAATACTGAGATGTAAAAGTCTATTTTGTAATACTCTTGTTGTACCAGTTTGGAAAATTGGTAGTTAATTAGTATTTATTGTCTTTTAGTGCATATAAAAGAAAAAGAAACACAATCAGCTAAGGAATATAACAAAATTCATTTCCCTTCTTTTGCTTCTTTGCTTGATTTTCATGGAAATCCATGGAGATGATTTGCTTACATTCTCCTGCTATTTAAAGTAAGAAATAATGGCAAGAGGCGCTTCTGATGGAAGGTGGGATAGGATGCGTGCCAAAGCTCTGAAAGTGTGGTCCCCTAATTAGAAAATTAGCATCATCTGGGAACCTGCCGGAAGTTCAAATTCTCAGACCCGATCCAAGACCTATCGAATCAGAAATTCAGGGGTGGGAGCAACAATCTGTATTTCAACAAGCTGTTGAAATTCTGACACATACTCAAGTTTGAGGACCATTACTCTTTGTACATTCAGTGCATTGAAAATAAAATTAATGGGCACAATGCCATTAGAAAGACATTTACAGATATGCAGTATAGTATACAGAAAAAAGACGTCATCCACAACTCCGTTAGGTTTCCTATCAGGAGATTTTTACATATATTTTGGTTTTTGAACAAATTCTACAAGTAAGGGTTTTAAAGAATTGTAATTTCTGGAGAGACATAAGGTAAAATGTTATTTTTGGAATAACATTATGACTTCTGAACATCAGTTATGTGTCTTTAAACCTAACCAATCTATTTAGGGACTTAGAAGCAAAGATGAGTTATTTTTCCAACATTGTATTATAAAAAATTTGAAACATACAGAAAAGTTGAATTGCGTACTGCACATCAATACAGTCACTACCAAAAGTCAATATTACTATTTTACTTGTTTTTACAATATATTTTTCAATCTCTCCATCCCTGTAACCATCATTCAATCCATCTTACTTTTTAATGAATTTCAAAGTTAAGTTGCATGTCAGCACTCTTCACTCCTAAACCCTTCAGTATGTGTATCATTAACTAGAGTTTAATATTTATTTATATTTTTATTTTGAGATAAAATTTACATACAATGAAATACATAAATCTTAACTATACCTTGCTGATTTTTTCCAAATGCCATACAGCTATGTAACCCAAACCTTTACCAAGATTTATAATATCACCATCAGCCCAGAAAGCTTCCTCATGCCCCTTCCCAGTTCATTCCCAACCCATCCTCCCAAAAACTACCATTGTTCTTATTTTTACTATCACAGATTAGCTTTGCCTATTCTAGACTTCAAATTAAATAGAATCACACAATATGTAGTCTTTTATGTAAGGTTTCTTGCCCTCATTATAGTATTTTGAAGATTTATCAATTTTGTTGCATGCATCAGTAATTTTTTGTTGTCACTGAATAGTATTCAGTTATTAAAACCAGCATTTTTATATCTTTCAGTTGTCTTCACAATCAACCTGTCTTGAATGTACTAATTTTTTAAAATATTGATTATATTATAATAAAATTTTTCTAAGAAGGGAAAATTATATATGCATATTTTTTCTTTCCATATATTTATTTACATAATGCTATTATTTACCAGGAGAACAAAATTATAACTTGTCTATTGACAATAGACACTTAATGATATGCTTTAAATAAGTGCTTAATGGTAAATGCACACAAAACCACAGAATGATTTCATCTTCACTGAAAAGGTAAGTACTGGACACTGATACTCAAGGTCTCTGATATCTTTCCTACTTACTCCCAGTTGATATGAGTAAGCTTCTCTTGGTAAGTGTAATATGGACTTTCTTATGTCTAAGAATGATTTTCACCAAGGTGAAAATGGAAAAGTTTAAACCATGTTTCCTAAGAAAAAAATTGCTTGTCCTCACAATTCTCAGAATGATCAGGTATAAAAAAAAAAACCAAGCAAGCAAACAAACAAAAAAACCCAGACACACAGAAAATATATCATTCTAATTAATATCAGTCTATTTGGGTAATTTTCCAAAAGGTGATTTTCCTTTTTCTTTTCTTCTCCCAATAACTCCAGTCTGGACACACAATAAATTCTGTTGACCAAATGAGTTTTAATTTAATCAAAGTGCTTCTTTGACAAAGAGGAAGAAAATACTTAACTTCTACCAATACTGTAAGATATCCTGCGTGTACAAGATTAAATATTTCCACTGTGAAAACATTGCTCTAGGGAGCAAATTGGAAATACTCTTGATAAAAATAAAAATTGCTCCATCTTGTAAAAAAACACTGTCAAACAGTCAAAAAACAAAACTGTCTTAAATGAATCTGTTTTTGTTGTTGTTGTTGGGAGACTAAATTGCTCAGGCTGGTCTAAAACTCCTGGCTTCAAGTGATCCTCCCACCTCAGTATCCCAAGTAGCTGGGATTACAGGTGCAAGCTACCACATCTGGCTCCTTTTTACATTTTTTTCAAAGTCTCACAAATAAAAACATGAGATGAAGTTGGAACCAATGGTTTCATCCACTGTCATTTCCTGGACATTTGGAATCTTCATGAATTATTTGTAAATTTTTTAGTTCATAAATAACCAGTGCTGATGGTATGGAGCTATTTATTCTGAGATTTCACAGCATCAAAAGTTTTACATGGGCTAGAGGAAAACGGCTAAACCATCATGAGAGTGTGGCCAGGTGGCCTCATGTACTTAGGCAGAGTGAGCAGTGAGACTCAAGGAAGCTCTAAGAAAGGCCATTTGCTATCAACCCCACAGTGGGGCATCCTTTTTAACAATACATTGTGTAAGAAACAGGATCTTAGGTCACCTGTTTTATCTAAGGCTCATTTTTCTCCTCTGTAAAATGAATTCAAGAATCCCAAATCCATTCTCAATCTAATATTCAAGAATATCTCTAACATCTGATCTAGATAAAATATTCCTATTAAAATGTAAGAAAATCCAAATAAATCAGAAAATAAGTTTTTAATGGGAACACTATCCTAATAATTTCCACATAATATTTATTTTTCATGAGTCTTCCAAATTGTACTTCAAATATGAAAAAAAGAACAAATATTTTCATAGGCACGTGGAAGGAATGCATGTGACTGTCACATATAATTTTTAACAGCTTTAGTAAGATATAATTTATATCCCATTAAATTCTCCCATCATAAGTATACAGTTCAATTATTTTTAGTAAGCTTATAGAAGTTACTAAATTTTTCAGATTTACTGAATCTACCACAATCCATTTTGAGAACATTTCCATTACTCTAAAACATTCCCTTGTACCTGTTTATAGTCAACTTTTGCTCCCACCCTTGGCTCCAGGCAACAAACCACTGGTCTACTTTCTACTTTTCTGGCTTTTCTGGAAACTTAATGTTAATGGACTTAGACAACATGCAGCCTTTTGCACCTGGCTTCTTTCACTCAGTGTAATTTTTTTAATATCCGTGCACGCTTGTTGTATCCCTAGTTCGTTCCTTTTTATTGCTAGATAGCATGTCATTTTGTGGATATGCTACATTTTATTTATCCATTCCTCAGCTAATGAATATTTGGATTGTTTCCAGTTTTTGGTTATTATGAATAGTACTGTTATAAAAATTCATGTACGAGTCTTTGTGTGGACATATGTTTCATTTTGGGGGGTAAATACCTAGGTGTAAAATTTCTGAGTCATATGGTAAGTTTATGCATAACTTATTCAGAAACTGCCAAACTTTTCCAATTTTATATTAATTGTTAAGATTGTGAATATTAGTCTTGCTTGAAGACAGCTTCAAATTGTGATCATCCAGAAAATGAGCTATATTTTTTATAATTATCACTAAATATATGTTATATGATAAAATTAATTATTTTAAACCCCGGGACTTCTGTCTTTAGTCATTAATGAAGATGAGATCACTAATTTTATTGTAATACTTATTTCAAAATATGGTAACTCTAATTTATCCAGAATGCAAGAAACAAGTTTTTTGTAAAAAAGTACAATGATCAGGGTAAATTGCTAAGCTGTCTTCTCAATCTCCAGTCATTGCAGTTTTAAGAATATTTTAGGCTATACTACTTATGTGAATATTTGTCCAACATAAAATTACTGAGTTCTGGAGAAATTAACTTTATTATCATTTATACATAAACTTAAGGTGAAATTTGATATAAACTTTGACCTTGTGAACCAAATACTTCAGCTGGGTTCTTCTGACTATGGAAATAAATAGCTATGTATAGTGACTTGAAATTTATTGCTATTTTGATAATATTTGTCATTGTTTCTTTTTCATAGTTAGAATTAAAACATTTTGAATGCCTAAAATATTTTTCAATAATAAAATACGGAAATTTCTGATTATGTACATATCTGATATGTATATATTTCCTTACTGACATCTCTGATGCCATATGATTAATGGCAGTGTTTGAACTTTTGTAGGTGAGAAAAAGAAAACCAAAATAGCTTGGCATCATTGCCTGCTGGTGTGACATTATTAAAATTTCCCCATCTTGCATAGTGGATGTGGCCCAAGCTTAAGACTAGGTGCTTAAAATAGAATTTTATAAGATTTACAAAGTGTTAGCAAAATCTTACTGAATGAACCCATTTGAAAATAAGTCTTCCTGGCTTTAAATTGCAGAAATAAGAAAGAAATCCGCCTCATCACTCTTTTTTCATGCGACAAAGTTGTTTTTTCTTTTTTTCCTATATTTAGACCACAAGAGCTGCAATGAATTTTCCTAATCCACTGAAAACTCTAAACTTGGAAAAGAAGAAATGAGATTGTCCTTTGAGTATTCCAAGTACCATCCACAGGCGATTTCCTTAGACACTGAAAATGTGAATACTTTAATTCCCACCGGTCACACTATACCACAATGTGGGTTGAATTAAATTAAATTAAGGAAGAGGGGCCAGGAGACATAATCAGGGACCGAAAAAGGTTGAAGTTGAGATAGCAAAAGCTGTTTGTTAGGTAGCAAAAGCGACGAAGCTGAGAAAAAAGATAAAGAATAGTGCACGAGGCAGCTTATCGGCAGCAGGAAACAGACACATGAGAACACTGGAGTAAAAATCCGAGATTGCACGGCTGAGGTGCCCAGACCCCCATAGTCCATAACTGCCGTGACCTGAGGACAAAACAAATTTAATGGATGGGTAGGAATTAGCCACACTGTAAGTGTGCACATGGGCCGGGGAGGGAAGGCAGGAGCAACACTCTCAGGCGCTGAGGGAAGAAGTAGGTGGGGAATTAAAAGCTCCTGAGGAAGGTCAGTGTGGGAGGTGTAATGGGTTGAGGAGTGCGCAATGGAGCTGCAGAGGACAGAGGGACCAGATCATCCAGTCCAGGGCCCCTGCAGACTGCGGTAAAAGATGTATCATTGTGTTAGAAGCAAACTTAAATGATTTTCCCCTGCTAAGCTGCACAGACACACACATCCCAAATTTCTGAGAAATGAGTAATACAAAATTCAAATCTTAGATGATTGAAAAATACGTACGTGGTAGAAACGTTGCCTCACAATCTCTTAGCAACGAGCAACTCAAATGCTTAGGGAAAGATTTGATTTAAGACGGAAAAAATATGCTGGTTTTTTTTTAGTGAAAAACTACAAAGATATTTTACAATAGATGACAGTTTAAATGGAATTAAATCAATACAGGTCCCTTCTGCAAACAGAATGTGTTATTAAAATCAGTTGTTATTAATTCTATTCTTAGCCTAAAGCTAAATGAAAATAAAGCAATTGGTGCCTACATTGGTAGGACAGCCTGAGAATCATGCTGCTTACAACTTACCGTGTGTTTCTGTATTTCCCAAATCACTTCATTTCGCTGTCCATCCCAGGCTGGTATCACATTTTCGTCTCCTTCTCCTCCACTCCAATACCGATTCCTACATTGACTTTTTAACTTAAAAAATTATACAGATAATACTGGTTCAGTATCCCTTAACCAAAATGCTTAGAACCAGAAGTGTTTCAAATTTTGGATTTTTTTCAGATTTTGGAATATTCCCATTTTACTGGTTTAGCATCCCAAATCCAAAAACCTAAAATCTGAAATGCTCTAATAGGCAATGTTCTTTGGGCATCATGTCAGTGCTCAAAAAGTTTCAGTTTTTGGAGCATTTCAGATTTCAGATTTTCAGATTTGACATGCTCAACCTATAAATATTTATCTTAACAAAAAATTTAAAAGAGTTGCAAAAGAAAAATTTTTTTAAAACTCCACTATCTATATGGAATCTCTGCATATAGCTACTATGCAGAGAGATCGTCTGGAAAGATTTTTTTATATGCCCTTCCAGATATTTTTTCCTGGGCATAATATATACAACAGTTCACAAAAATAGGGTTATATTCTAAGTGCTATTTTATAACTACATTTTTCTAACACAAATACAGCTCCATATCTTTATTTAGAATGACTATACTATCTTTTAATTAATTCATAGGTGTCTTCCTCTGATGGTAGGTAAGTGTCCCCATATCATCTCTGTGAGTTAGCAGAATGTAACAGTTATCTTAATAAATTCACAATTGAATTGATCTTTATAAAATTTGGTATTCGTTTTAGGGACAAGATATTGATCTTATAAAGTTTGAGCCCAGTTTTTCATCACAGTGTAGATCTGTCATATTGAGTCCATATGACAATGGGATGAGTTCATTATACCATTTGTGGGATTATTGCTAACAATTTTTGTCTCTGGGAGTGCCAATGTTTCCGTGTCCTTGAGATTCTTTGTCTGGTCCCATAAGGAGTGATGCTTTAAAGAGGTGGGACTGTGTAGGGGGAGGTAACAGGCCACAGGGGCCAGAAAACAAGTCCCAAGTTAAACCCACAATTGCCTTTCTTATATGAATAATTCATTTTCCATAACTACACTCTCAGAGTTGCAGGGAAGATTAAATGAAATAGTCTGTGACAAGCAGTTTCTGAACTGTGTGGCTCAGTGATGGTTGTTACTGATCTGACCTTATGCATGAGTTCTTTATGATTTTAGTGCACTTTGAATTTTTAAAGTTCCTTGTATTTCAACCAAAAATTCGTTTTATAAATGTACATGTAGTTTATGTGTAGATTGTAAAACTACACAAGGGCACTGTCCCTTGCACAATGCGTGGCACAGAAAGGACATTCAATAAATATGTTTTGAATGAACAAACACAATACTTTTTTAAAGTGGAAAATATTGTGCTTGATAGGAATTAACACTATGATAAATAAATGCTTCTCCTCAAAGAAATTAGATTGCATTGGAGGATATAGACTTGTAAGAGTTATTACTCAATACACTCAATAAATTTTACATAGAGGAGTGAGCCACATGCTGAGGTAATTCAGAGAAACACAGACTAATTAGAAATGGGTGGGTCAGGAATGGTGTCACAGAAGAAGTGGCATCTGATTTGGGTCTTGAATGTCAAGAGGGACTTGTCCAGAGAACAGGAGGAAGGAAATTTCAGACTGAGGAAAAGCAAAGATGTGTTGAGGTGTTGATATCTGTGATCGTTCCTTCCTCAAGACATTATGTAAGGCATGAGCTATCAAAATCTCTTGTTGGTCAAAATACTCTTTTCATCCACTCTGTAAATCAAAATTAACATAAGATTGTAAGCATATCATGGCCTTTCATAGCATTCTCACAAGGAAACCTTTATTCTGAGTGGGGATTTATTACCAGGGACTGTAACCATCAAAAAAAATACATGTACTTTATCTCTGCAGTGTCCATCCCAGTATGAGCATCTCACACTAATCATTCATGGAAACATGATATCCAGTTTCATGGAGCTGAGGCAGGTGAAAATGGGAAGTGGTCGGGAAAAATGACACTAATCTCAGCATACCAAATTCAACTGAGGATGTGAAGATGTACCCAAGTACTTTCTAAAGAGCAATGGTGGACAAATTCTTGTTTACCTACCACAGAACTGTTCACAGGAGAGTAGTTAAAAATCTATTATTTCCCACAATAGCATTAGAACTAAACATGTGTACTCCCACAATATGCCAAAATAAAAAAAATTATCTTAAAAAAAATCTGAGACAAGTCCAGTGCCAATTAGAGAATCCTACGTTTCAGATATTTATTTGAAGTTCCCATTCCTTATAATTTCTAGATAGCATTGCAAACCTTTGACCACCTTAATGCATGTGCTCTCCTGTGTGCACATGTGTGCACCCCCTATACACATTCGCAGTGACATCCCAGTTCTCAGTTTTCTATGAACTCTCCATCTCTCTCTCTCTCTTCTCTTCCTTTTCTTGCCCTCATTACTTGACAATTCACTAAGTTTCCATCCTTTGCTCCTTCAGAGAACTCCTTTACAAGCAAAGCTCCAGTTGTAGTTTAGCTGCTTAACTAGTAAGTAGCTTAGCTGACTCTGATATCTGCACCTCCATTGCTGAATACTCATTCAGATCCAGTCCTTCAGGCATCCTGAACCACTGACACTTTCATGGATGGTATCAAACCCCAACCATCACCGTCTTCCTCAAAAAATGGTTTACTTCTCTACATTCCCTGATCTGCCACAGTCCTAGGCACATGAGTCACACTTGCAGAGTCATCTTTCATACCCTGCTATGAAACTGGCATCAAACAGAGAAGTCCAAATGCAAAGGTGCCCATGACTTTGCTTCACTATCATCCTGAGTGAAGCAGCACTTCTCTTCTGAAAGGCCAAACTTCTGAGAACAACAGGACTTTCTCTCTTTCACTTTCCCTACTTAGCCTTGCCCTCTGCAGTGCGGGTCATTTCAGAGCTCAGTAATTTGTTTGTAACAGAAGACACTCTTAGGTACAATCCGTATGTAGATTATGGTTTCATATCATTCAAATAACTTACAATGAGTTGTAGATGAATCAATGTTTCCAGCCATTCCTATTTCACCTTCTTTCTTAGCCCCCTCCAATAAGACCACTGCTTATTATTCTAGTTTACCCCATTTGTGCATGATTGAATAAAATCCCAGGTCTTCCTGTTGGCATTCTTGTCTTTAAGGGAAAAAGGCATTTTATCTCTTGTCTACAAATAATTCCTTAAATTTTGGTCAAAACTGCCTTCCTTCTGATTCAATTCATCTAAAAAAATTATCTCTAAAGTTCAAGAGATCTGTTATTATCCAACATGATGACTGTAGTTAATAACAATGTATCACATACTTGAAAATTACTAGGTAGATTTTAAGTGTTCTCTCCACAAAAAATGGTATGTGAGGTAATTAGCTTAGTTAATTAACTTTATTTAGCCATTCTATAATGTATACATATTTCAAAACCTTATGTTGTATACCATAAATATTAATATATACAAATTTTGTCAATTAAAAATAAGAAAAAAGACGTTTGTATATATACATGTACTGTATACTGCATCTTTTGTGCTAGAAAAAAATTAAACACCCTAATTATAATTTGGTATAAAAATACTGTAGAATATGCTATTTGATCTATTAATATGTACATATATTATTTAGATTTTTAAAAATTAAAAGAAACAAGTATTTTATAAATGAAGAAAATTATTTTTAGGGAAAGGTCAGCAAGGCACTGCAGAAGACACCAGGATATAAAGACAAAGCCATCTCTACTTTGACTTTCTGGCTTCTCCTTTATGCAATCTGGATAAATTTTCTATGCTATTTTTCCTTTTATTTCCTGTAAAATTCCACCTAGCTTCCCTCAGCTGCTTATTTGCTTTATTTTTTCCCCTGCTTCATCTCTCCATTTCCACTTTCTCAAATGTCATCCTGTATCCTCTTAGCGTCACCTTTGCTTCTTTGCATTCCCCAAACACACTTCTCCTCCCGAGCCCCATGTAGAATGGCATCATGCCCTTTGGGGGAAATGCATCTCAGGGCCCCAAATTCTGGGCCAAGTGTCTTCTGTGACTGAATATTATCCATAGGCTTGGCCTGAAAAGACAAGCCAATCTTACCTATTTTTATACTAACCAAACTTATCACCTTTCCAATCCATCCTTCCCGCTATTTCCAGGTTAATTATTATACAATACTACTTTGTTATGTTACGTCTTACCCCTTCCAGGGTGGAAAAAAACAGTAGACAACTCTCTATTGCTCACAGAATAAATAAAGGTTAAAATAAGGCTATGCTCATAAATGGGAAAAAATAGACTATCACAAAATAATGGCGCAGAGACAGGCTAAATAGCACGTATGTAAAGACGAGTAAAACACTTCCTACCCTCACCCGTCAGTAGTCAGGGAAGCTGACCTCTAAGAGTTAACTCTAACACACAATAAGGGCTATAAGCAAAAAGTTACATTTGCAAAGGAAGAAAAGGATTTTTCTGAAAAATGGAAGAAGATACTTTTAGGAACACTTCTCAGAGGAAGTAATACTATTTTTGCCCTTAAGAAGATTATCAGACAGTTGGAGAGCCCACTGCTATACAAAGCAATGTTTGACATTTACTGAATTTAAAGGGCATGGAGATTATTCTCTGGGAAAGGTTCGTGGGGAAGGCGGGACTTCAGCTCAGCTTTGAAAATAAGAGTCAAATAAAAGGCAGGCCTTAGAAGAACATTTTAGGTGAAAAATGGTAGAAGCAGAAGGCTATGTTAAACTGCAAACTCTGTACATAATTATAAAAAGCAAATAGACTAGTTTAAAATTGAAGGATCATGTTCATAGATACTGGAAACCTCAGAGATAGGAGGGACTTAAGAGTAATTGTATCTGTTCTCCCTCCCTCGCATGGTGACACGAGACAGATACACTGGGACCAGACTGTAGATTACTCCCAGAATGAATTGTCTTTCTCCCTCCTAAACACGAGTTCATTTAACAAAAGCCCAGATACAGTGATCCTAGGTACCACGTTTCTGGTGTTCATCAGAACATTTTCCTCTCAAACACAGGCATTTAGAAAGACACATGAAATATTTTTCTTTTAGAAATAATTCAGTAGTCATCTGAAAGACTTACTGTTATTTTCTAATGTGGCATAAGAAACCAAAACTTGGAATCAGCATTGCAAACAAGAAGCATTAACTTCAGACCAACAAGGCAACAACTCTGATTTTTTTCTGGCAAAATTATAAAAAGGATGAAGAGGGCTGAGAATCATGAAATCTTGGAATTGCCCTTTGGATGGAATTTCACTGAATAGCCATTCGTCACGGAATCGCTTCTAATCATGTAAGGATTGTTTTCACTTACATGCTCTCCCTAAGTTCCCTATATTACATTTATTTTTAAAATAGCTATTCCTTGGCCACCTCTTCTCTTTCCTTATCCCTTTCCTCTGTAATTCCCTGTTATAATTCATTTAAATAAATGAAGTAGCAATAAACTGACTATATTAAGGAATCACAGGTACAATTTCAGCCACTCCCTTCAAAAACATGTGGGATGAGACCAAACAAGATCCAAACAGTTTCACAGACATTTTTTACATCACACACGGATGACGGATATTCATGAAAATCTCATTAGTCCACCTGTATGAGGACTCGTGGCGTGGCAAACCCTTTTCCTCTACAATCCTGGGCCCCAATTGAAATGCCAGTTAAATGGTCATATGAATCCACAAGACCAAAGGCACACACGTGGAAAATGCCTTTCAGCTCTCATTATTATCAGACATGGCATGTTTCCACCAAGCCCAGGGCAAAAGTAAATGTGTTTTTCATTCCTTTCATTTTTTAACTTTTGTTTTATTTTTGTTTTTTGTTTTTTTACAGAATCATAATACTCAGCTTGCAAGGGAGTGGGCAGGGAAACCAAGACATGTCTCCCCTCATAAAATCAGCATCAGCTTTCCATAATCACACAAAGAGCAATAAACATATATGTCATTAGGCAGAAGTGGTGGTTTTGATGTTGAAAATACCAGCTGCATATTTCTAGCATGAGGGGCCTGCTGTCTGCCCAGTAAAACACAGATCTGGCCCAAGAAAGAAACACAGTGGTGTTCCTGACAGAGGTCCAAGTACGATACTCCACATTTGTCAGATGGGTGTTACAAGAGCATCATCAGAGCAGGGCAGGGAACAGGGCTGGCCCAGATGCTCTCTTTCCTTAAGATGGGTGGACTTCGAAAAAAAATAAAGATGAGCTTTACCATCACAAATGATTGTGCTGACCCAGTTTCATGCAAAGGCAACATGTTCATTGTGTGACTTTTTTCCCCCTGTAAATGATATTGGAAAGTTTTCATACATTTAGCAACTGTATTAGCAACCGTATTATATGTGTGACCTATGTATTTCTCTTCTTCACAATATTTTTAAATTACACTGTTCTCTGCTTAAATTCTACATTACTTGGATATTTTTGTATTTCCTGTTTTAAAGACATCTTCTGATTAGAATTATACAATAACAATAATAAATAATAGTAACAACAATACTTTATATGTGGAATGTTTTGCATCTCTGGACAAAATCTGTAGGGAAAATGGGTTTTTTTTTTTTTCCTTAAAATCATTATGGAAACTCAATCACATATTCATTCAACAAATTTTCATTGAGCGTCTAGAATATACCAAGCTCTCTTCTGCAAGCTGGAATAAAACAAACAAAAACCCATGCTTTTATTGAACTTACCTTCTAGTAAGAAGAGATGGAAAAAGAAAAAATAAGTAAGACATGTGATATATGAGATTATGGGGCAGACAGCACTGCAGTCTCTTGATATCTGTTTCCCCTCATATTCTGGGCACATGAAAGGAGCGTACATGTCTGTCTCCTTAAAATTAGTTATGATTGTGTAAGTACTTCTTACTATTAAGTGTACACAAAAGGGACATATGCCACTTCCAGGCCAATGCAATCAATTATCAGGGCAAGATCCTCCAACTCTATTCTTTCCCTCTTGCAAGGAGGAAACTGACCAGATGGAGCCTGGGTCCTGAGTGACTGCAAGGAACAGAGGACCTCCCTGTCAGATTCAATAAACATGTGATTGAGCAAAAAGTATATTTTTGTTAACTTTTATCCATTGAGATTTGGTGGTTGTTTGTTACTGAGGCATAATCTAGTCTGACCTGACTAATACGTACGGCAGTAAATGCTGTGGAGCAAAGGAAAGCAGGGAAGCAATCAGAAGGATCGGGGTGAGGGGAACAATCTTTGACAGAGAGGGCAGAGGAGGCTTCACATTAGGGCAAAGGCCCGAAGAAAGGGAGCAGGAGAGTCATTCAGATATTTGGGGAAGGAACATTCTAGGCTGAAGGAACACCAAGTATGAAGGCCCAGAGAAAGGAACATGCCTGGTTACAGAGGCTGTAGGAAAATGCACAAGGAGGAAATAGTAAGAGGTGAAGCCAGATAACCAGTCCGGACTGATAGGCCCTTATAGGATGTTGGGCAGAGTTGGGCCTTTGCTGTAAGATGGTAAGTTATTAGAGGATTTTGAGCAGAGAAATGATAAGATCTGATTTATATTTTACCAGGATCACTGTGGATGCTGTGTTAAGGATATCTAAGAGGAAAAACCATTGAGACCAGTTTGGGAACAATAGCAGGAATCCGGGTCAGAGATGATGGCAGTTGGAATCAAGGTGGAAAAGAATGTGAGCAAAATAGAGACCTGAAAATTCCAGGTAAAACTTCAAAGGAAAGCTGAAAAGATTTGCTGATGAATCCAACATGAGAAAAAAGGAGCTACAGAGGTAGCTTCCAATATCTCCAACTTTTTTGACCTGAGTGAATAGAAAGATAGACCTGTCTTTAACTGAATTGACAAACATTACAGGAAAGTTTGGGTCAGACGGCATTCAGGAGCTTGGTTTTATACTAAATCTTAAGAGTCTATTAGAAAACCAAGTAGAGAAATTAAGTAGGGAGTTGGATAAATGGGTCTAAATGGGGAATAGTCAGGGCTGGAGATATAAATTTTCCACTTGTGAGTGTTACTGATAGTATTTAAAGTCATAAGACTAAATGAGATCACCGAGATAGTGAAAGGAGATAGAAGAGAGGAGAGATCCAAGGACTCAGTCTTGGGTCACTCCAATGCAAGAGAAGAGAATGAATCAGCAAAGGACACTGAAGAGCAGCCAGTGAGGAGGAAAAGCAGACAAATGAGGAAACTGGAGCCCGGAGATGTTACGCTTCTTGCCAAGGGAGTGTCAAACCTTAACTCTGACCCTGGGCTCCCCTGCGCATAGCTGAGCTCCTGATGCAGAGAATTAGTGCTGGGACTCAGCATACGGCTTATCATTATTTGTGAAATCTCGCATAAAAATAGTCCAAATTCAGAAACGCGTGGCTGATGCTATAAACAATAAATGGACTAAGATATGAAAAAGAGAACAAAGGAGAGATAATACGAGTGAGAAAGAGAGAGAGAGAGATAAAGCAACAGTTGGAACAAGCATTTCCTTTGCAGCCTCGCTTCATTAGAGAGAATGTACTTTGAGAGTATACTTAACCAGAGGGACAAGCAATACAGTGTTTTTATCTAGGATAATTTTACCATATGATAGATATCCTCTAATGTATATGCTGGGAATACTAATGAAAGGAGTAATGCATACCTGCAGTTCTAAAACAGGAATATAATGTGAGAGTGTTCCAAAACTTCTCTAAAACATTGATCTGTTTTCCACTTAAATGTCAAAAGTAGGAGGAAAATCCTTTTAACCCTTATAACATCCACCCCCAGAAAAAGCAGCTCACCAAACAATCTTCAAATTTGCAAATTTCTAAAACTGATCAAAGAGCTAACATTGCAGGGACACCTGAAAATCTAAGAAAAGACAAGCATATTCTAGGAGATGCTACTGGATGCCACAGAAGCTAGTAAGAGGAATTTGGTTAACATTTTTAATGGGTTTCTAAAGGCCTAGTATAGACTATCACGAGAATATAAAAGCCCTGGGAGCCAAGAACACAAGGTGAGTTTTCACCTATTTGCAGGCTCTGCTCCATGAACCCCATGATTACTTACAGGGAAGACTGGAAGAAGCAAGAAAGTCCTGAGAAAGCCTCCCCTGGGGTGCAAGCCTGGGGAAGGCAAAGTCATAAAGCACTACCCAGATCCTTCTCTCCTATCCTTTCTATAGAACACAAGCCTAAGCCCACAGAAGAAAAAGGACAACCACCTTGTTGCCCCAGGGCACATGTGAAGATTCATTACCCCTGGGAGAAGAGAACAGGAAGATATGCTCTATCCTTGAGCAAAGGGCAAGAATACCTCCTAGGGCCAGGCCATTAGAGATCTTCCACTGGATTGGAGGATCATCAAGCAGACTCCACTCCTAAGACCCAGAACAGGGCTCCTGCTTAAGACTGAAGCTGAATCAGAGTAACTGAGTGATCCTTCTTCACTCCCTACCAACAGATGAATAAGCGTTGAATGGTGAGGAACAGCTGCCTACTGGCAGGAGAGCACAAAGAGCAATAAATACAAGCAGCAACAGCTAGACATGTCACCTTCAAACTGCTGCAAAACAAAAGATAAAAACTGGAAGGCAACCAGGGCAAAAAGACACATTACATACAGAAAAACAAAGATAAGTTAAATGGTAAAAGGAACTTTGCAAATGTAATTAAGTTTACAGACTGAAAACAGGGCAATTCTCATGGATTATCTGTGTGGGCCCAATCTAATCATGGGATTCCCTAAAGGCAGAGAATTCTCTCTGGCTAGAAAGAGGAGCTATGAGGCAGAAGGGAGGTCCTCAGTTGAAAAACCACATGAAATGTAATCTGCAAACAACCTGAATGATTCTGTGAGTGGATTCTCCCCACTCCCACCTCCAGCCTCCAGATAAGAGCCACACCAGACAGTACTTTTATTTTAGCTCTATAAGACTTGAAGCAGACTTTTGACGTACAGAGCTGTAAGATAATAAATTTGTGTTGTTTTAAACTGCTAAGTTTGTGGTAATTAGTCATGGCACAACACAAAACAAATACAGCGTCTTTATGTCAGGTACTCAAAGGCATGCTTTGTAAATAGCAAGGCTCCACGAAGGCGGCCCTAGTACCAACGAGGTGAAAGAAGGAATCTACAGGGGCCTAATTTCAGACACCGCAAGGCTATCCCCAAATAGACCTCACTCCAGCTGTTCACCATCACACTTGGATTTCCAGTTTTGAATCACAGAGTCAATCTTAGAGACAGAAGTTACTCGTGTTAATAACAAACAGAAGATGAGGAAGACATGCTCTCTCCCAAGGCTTAGGTATAAATTACACATATAGGAAGTGAAGGTTCACTGTGGTGAGGTTGACAGCAGTAAACACTATTCAAAGGATTGAGAGAAGAGAAATGATAGCATGAGGAGGATGCCTGGATACAACAGTTGATGGGATATCAGGCTGAGCATAAAATGAGCCCAGAAGGAGAAACTTACTCTAATTCACAATTAATGGTGTAGCAAATCAAAAGCCCAGATCCAGATATTATTACCACTATTATGAGGCGAAAGGTCAAACTCTTGTTTTGCAAAATTCCAAGTGTTAATCAAAAATAGTACTTTCTATTTAAGACATTCCCATATAAGTCAGCCTTAAAATTGCCAGCAATGAATCTATTCCACCTCCAAAATCACTAATTCCAGGAGCCTAGTCTATAATCACAACCTCTTATCCTTGCTTGTTATACTACTCCCACTATAGCCATTCTTAGACATCATTGGAAAATAGCCTTCATGGACTTTTTTACTTCCTCCCAAACTAGCAGCCTCTTCCATGCCCAACTCCCCTTCCTCACATAAGCCAACTCTTTTCAGTAAGAGCATAAAGCCAAACCTTGGACACCGGAACTAGTAGAATTGTGAGTCTAAGGAAAATCCACTCGAGGGGTCTATGACCCTAATTTACTTCAAGTGCCATCTTTCTCAAGTCCCACCTACTTTAAGATCTAAGAAAATTCAGATAGCTTGTGGATATTATGACAGAATTCTGGGTCATTCAAACCATTAAACATTCCAGTTTATTTAAACAGCAGGGTTCATAAAAGAAATCCCACTCTACAGTTTTAGCAAATGTCCTTCAAAATGGCCAATTATTGCTGGACCAAAGTACATCCTATTAGCGTTGCTACGGCAACGGCATGAAAACATGGGAAGCTTTTACTTTGAATGAAATAAAACAAAATAGCAGAGGAAGTGCTCAATTCACCACCAGAAAAAGAGATTTTAGTGAGGAAAGGACTGAGTTTATAAATAATCAATTTTTAAAAAAGATATGTTGAGAAACTTCTGGGCATTACTCTGGGTGTCTGAAGAATGGAATCATGGCGTGTTAGTGGTAGAGGAGCCTTATGGACTATAGCCCAATTGGGTGAAGTGATTTTGCCAAAATGCCACAGCTGGGAATAAAACAAAGTCCCTGTCCTCAGCATGCTCAATTTTGTGTCTTAGATGATTTTTACAAATGATAAATACTATCATTATTGTAGAGGTGTCTGAAAAGCATGAATGTGTATGCATCTGTCCTGGCCCTAAGTTAAGGGAGGACTTCAACCAAGGACAAAGATGTGCTGAAAAAAGTCCATGAATCAAGTCCGGTTCTGTGACTAGCTTAGTTTTCCTCCTAATTTGATCCTAGGAGAGCTGCATGAAAGCACGATCAACTTCATAATCCTGAGATTGTCTGTGTTCTCCAACCTGAAATGTTCACATTGGACTCACAATACTAATTGTTTCCATAGTGCACAGCTGTTATGTTGAAAATAGAGAACCATGACTTCATGTGTGGACTATGAGTGCAGGCAAGAGATCTGTTATCAATAAACCCAGTCTCTCTAACTTGATCATCTAGAAAACTGGGTAAGACCTTTATCTATTGTTACCTTAGCTTTTGCCAACTTTTCTCTGGTGAAGTGGAGCAAGTGAGGCAATGCTGTCTCTTAATTTCATGCTCTAAAGGGCAAACTATGGCCCATGGGCCAAATCCAGTTCACCACCTGTTTTTGTGAAAACAGCAGAGTTGAGTATGACACATACCATATGGCCCACAAAGCCTAATGTATTTATTATCCAATCTTTTACAGAAAAAATTTCGCTGACCCCTGCTTGAAAGTAAAATAATTAAACAATAACAAAAATGTAAGCAGATTATTCATTGTCACAAGGTTGTGTTGCAAATGAGAAGTTGAGATGATTTTTAAAATACAGTTTCTTACTTAGTTAAATCCATGAACTGTACAGCCTGTGCTGTAGTTATAGGATTAAGTTATAGGAATTTTATGACTGTAATGACTCAAATATACCTCCCCTAGTCCATCGCACATAAAAAAAGATTGATCTGAGAATGCTGTTCTTTTTCTTCCAAGACATAAGGTATTATTTTAGATGTCAGGCTTGGTGGCTTTGTATTCATGATTATGTCCCTAGGAGACTATATCTCTGTACCCCCACCATGACGAACACAGGGTCTTGCACTAATTCAAATATTATGTGTACAATAAATTTTAAAGCTCTAGAATTTGTAAGATTTTTTTTTTAACAAAGTGAAGATTACTCAGGTATGAGAGACTTATTTTGGCAGATCCAGTTCTGTTCTTGATTAGCAGTGTGATCCTGGTTAATTAGCTTATTATTCCTAAACCGTAATTTTCTCATCTGTGAAAGGAAAGTCTTGAACTGTATACCCTCTGGGGTTTTTGTCTCTGAACTCTGATTAATAATGGTAAATCTCATGTGATTCCCATCAATTTCAAGGGACAGGTCAAGTTTTTGTTGTATTAAAATTTTGTTAAAATCAAATATTATTTGAGATTAATGATGCTTCAGACATGTTGAGCCTCTCAACCTCTAGGAGCACCAATATCACAAAGAACAACTTAAACTGTGAATATGCAATAAAAATAATTCCAATTTTATGGTGATTTACTCCCATCTCTTTGTAATTTTCCAATTTCAATCAAAGCAAAAACAGTTCAATAGGGTAGAATGATTGCAACTAGCTTGACATTTAAATTTTACTATATTAGTCTAGGAATAGAGATACCTTGATGAAATTGTATGAGGTAAAATTTTGATCTGCAAAAAATCAATAGTTTTCATTTTAGCCTAATCTTCATAAAAATATACATTCACATGTGAAAAAAAACTGTGGCTATTTATATCAGTAGCTACATAGCTTTTTAAAACTGACTAAAGTGAATAAGATTAGGAAGGGGTTAACTGTCCGATGGTTGGGACTGGCATCAAAATAGGGGCTCTCTGGTGTCAGAGGACACAGGCAAGGACTGCCAGGGATGAGCTTGGGGAATTCTAATACAATGATCTGGTCATATCTGACCCATGTTCTGTATATGACTAAAGTTACTTCCAGCCTTATATACAGCTTTGAACCCCAAATCCTGTTAAGAATAATAAAACCTGAATAATCCATTTCAGATATCTCAAATATAATTTGCTGCACTGAAAAAAATATAGATTATCCTTTGACTGTTTCTCCCGCAAGCACCGGCCCTTTGGGATTTGCTGAGCTTTTTCAAACCTGTAGGACGAGTAATCTCTTCTCAGTTCACCAATAGGGTCACTGTTATGTCGTCTTACGCAGATCCATTGTTTGACACAAAGGGTGGGGAGGCACATTCATGGTCTAAGTGATGCAAACTGTGAAGCAATAAAGTTGCAGACTCCAATCAGAGCCAAGGCATCCACACACGAAGCCTGCAGTGAGCCACAAGGCAATTCCCAAAGTGATCTTATTTATAGAGGGTACCACCCTGTACTTTAGAGACAGAGGGGAGTTTAGAGATTATAGAGCAAGCTCTTCATTTTAAAACTGAGATAGCCAAGGCCAAGAGAGGTTAGGTGACTTATATAGGACTCTAGAGCTAACTGGTGGCACTGCCAGAATTGGAACCCTGGCCTCCTGCCCGCCAACCTAGCCCCATGCCAGTCACCCCCTGCTGCCTCATGCACAGAGAGCAAGAGCCAAGTGCTGAAGGGATGGGCTCGCCCCGTAAACATGGCCAGCAGCAGGTCTTCGACTCTGGATTTTATTATAAACTTGAAAAAATTATCACAAACATAAATAATAAATGCTATACTCAGAATAGCACCTTGTTCCAGAAGGGCATTTGAAAAGAAGGGGAGAAAAACTCTAGGATCTTCAAATCTCAGGGCATAGCTCTCGACAGATGGAAAAGCAGATCTATGTCATCAAGAAGAAAAAAAAAATCATGCGGTTTTGAAAAGGAAGAATGGATTTTGCTGGAATAGAGTCAGGGTGGAGTAGGAAGAGTCCACATCTGAGGGTGTTAACTCATTTTTTGTAAATCATCTGCCAAGAGTCAGAGGAAATCCCCAATAATCCCAGCAGAGAAATGCTGTTTTTCTTTTTTTCAAGTTTAGGGGAAAATACATTCTATACCTTTTTTCCTGTTCATGTAAAGTTAGCCTTAATCAACAAGCTATATCGTAAGCATTCTTCAAAGGAAATCGTTATGAAATGGACATTATTTACAACATTTCACATTACATAAGGAGTTACAGCATTTCCTTCAACAGGATATTCCCATGGGGGTATTCTCAAATGTACAGATCTGGCCGAATCTTGGCCATTCCTCTAAAGTCTTGCTGCAGCCCAGATTCCATTACAGCCACATGCCCGATGGCCAACTGCCTCTGTAGCCGTTCAGGTCTATGTTATTAAAAAGCAAAAATAAAAAAGAAGGGGCACTCTTATCCATACACATTCTCCTGCAGGGCCTGAGCTACAGTAAGCAATTAATAAACATTTGTTGGATGAATTACTGACTTTTGATTTTGATTTGAAGCAGAAATTAGGCTTCTTATTCCATAACGATACCCGGCCGTAAAATCAGAAGCATGCATTTGGCTTTGAAATGTATTGATTTTTGCTTCTGTAAAAAGCAGAGTGCACAATTGGACGTCCAGGGAAGAAATTATAGTTAGCTATATAGTTTCTTCCAAAAGGAACGCATTAAAAGATATGACAGTTTACATGAAGCCCAACTACTCCGGCAGAGTAGTGTGACATTTAGAGACACATAGATCAGACTAGGATTTTGGATCTTACTCTCTCGCCCTGCTCAAATATTCAAAAGAACCCAAGAACTTGGAACCCAGCAACTTGTATTAAATCTGCTTGCTCTCACCCACGCTAGAGAGAGTCCCCAGACTGTCACATGACTAGACCTGCTCACCTGTGCCATGCAGGTGCTGCTACCTAAGCCCCACTTCTCCTCAAGGCAGAGGGCCCACGGGCTCCTGGCTCATTAGCTCCCCTTCCCACAGCAGTTCCCAGGAGAGCAGCTCTTCTGTTTGTGCAGGAAGTTCTCCTCTGTATCTGCGGTGTCTGTTCTCCCTTTCCTTAGAGGGTAGCGGAGGTGGAAGCATTCAAGTGGCCCAAGGGGGATGGGAGAGCTCCCACCTGTCAGTAACTGTTGCTCCATCTCAGTATCAAAATGAAATGATTTGGAAGTGGCTCTCCCAGGGGCCCACACGACATGCTCCCTGCCAAGAGTTTTTTCTTTAAATCCTAACTAAAACTGAGTTATTCCAAGATGTCTATCTAGCAAAGAGATCTTAAAGCTGCTTTCTTGGTAATTATAACTGCTTCAAGAAATTTTGTCAGCTGCTGACACCACTTTCTGGATTAAATAATCAGCCTTACCCCAACATGCCTCACAAATGTCAGGCAAACATTTTCATTTCAGTCAGGACTTTCTGTAGTGAAGACATTGCTTGGTACCTTTTCCAGAACACACCTGACATGTAAACAGAATAGGTGACCACTTATTTGATGTAACTTTTAAGACACATAAGAGGGGATCTTATGCTTTAACAAATTCTTCCCCTGTAATGCTACCTGATGGTTGAAACTTTCCCATTAGAGAAGATAGACCTGATTCTCTAGCATTAAGGCTTATCTGCACAAGCGTCTTAAGGAAATAAGACATTTAACTGTGACCAGCTATTAGTGCCTCACTGTGAATAAAAGTATAAGATTATTTTCAAGAGTAGGCTAACAGGAATGAGGCACTGACTAGGACCATTTTGACCAAGCATGGCAAGGACATAGTCTGGACCCAACAGCATTACAAGGAGAAGGCAGGTCTGGAACGGGGCAATATGGGTCTTTAGGTATTAGGCACACCGGCTCCTGAAGAGCACTGAGAAGGTAGGTGGGCCCCAAAAGCAAAATGTGCTTCCCTGTTTATACCTACCACTTGTTCTGGATGTTTCTCCCTAATTATCAAACCTGACTTATGTGGGATTAAATCACACAATAGAAATGACAGAAACTGCAAGTACAGAGCTTGGTATGTGGTAGATGTTCAAAAGATGTTGATGAAAGCTGAATTTCATTCATCTGCTTATCAGGGTTCTTTCCTCCTTGTCCCAACAAAAACATAGCTTTTTAAAATAAATGGATCAGGAACAATGTCATTAAAAATAGATTTTAAAATGGAAATAAAAACAGAAAAGAGGTGTGAGAATTCTTGCCAGTCAAATCGACATGCACTTTGTTAGCGGAAGAATGACAGAAATGTGGATTGAGAAGGGTGTGCCTTCCAAAGAAGGGGCAGAAACCGGTAACAGGGAATGGAATTTCATCCCTCCCTTAAGCACCGGAGTCTGACAAAAACATTCCTTCCACCTGGTAACTTCACTGCAATAGCTCAATGCACGGATGTATTTAGAGCCTCCTTAATTTAATAAAGCTAGAATTGCCATTAAAACAACATCTGGATTATAGTTTAGAAAACAAAACTTACACCATGGAAATTAAAGTAAGTGAGACAGTTATGCGAAAGTGCTTTTTACACTGAAAAGCAAAATCATGTCTTTATGTGAAAAAACTATGTGTACTGAAAGGAATCTACAAATAAACCTGTAACAGCAAATATCTATAGAACACCTTTAAGACGTGAAAATTACTCTCTGGGCAAGAAGAGAAGTGACGGGTGACCACTTAGCTTAAAAATGGTCCCACAGGCATCTGCAAAGGTGCACAAAAACAACCAGGTTCCAACAAGCCCTTACCCATGCTAAAGAAATCAAACAATGGAGTTATTATTTTTGCCAGGTTCTTCATCATGATGTTATCTTCATGTGTTAATGCATATTTTTAAAGGTAAATAAGCACTTCCATTAGGCTCTCCAGTTTCCCTAATTTGCTTATGGTGTTGGAGGCCCAGTGAGTGAGATATTTAAGTAGTGAGATTTCTTTGTTTGCCCTATGAACATTCTAGATTTCTTAGCCCCTGGCTAGAGAAAACGCCCACGCTAAACCATAACAGCAGCACCACCATGTCCTTTCACATCAACAACAGGCGTGATTCACCCTATGGAACACGAGTAGCAAATACAGGCTAGCCTCATTATTAGCAGATTGCACATCTGAGAATTTTTCTACTTGCTAAAATTTATTTGTAACCCCAAAATCAATGCACTAAGCACTTTCACAGTTATCTCTGGACATTATACACAGAGTGGAGAAAAATCTCAGTCACCCAATGGGCCTGTTCCCAGCTGAGGTTGAACAAAGTGACACTCTGCCTTCTCTTTGAGCTCTCATACCGTAAACAAGCGTCTTTTTCATGAAATATTTAGTGCCATGTTTTACCCATTTTTATGCTTTTATTTAAAACAGACCCTAAAGTGGGGTGCAGAAGGGCTGTCTAGTGTTTCCATGCACAAAAAGGCTGTGATGTGCCTTGTGGAGGAAAAAAGCATGAGTTAGATAAGCTTCATTCACGCATGTGCTACAATGCTGTCAGCCATGAATTCTGTGTGAATGAATCAACCACAACATTAAATAAGGTGTCTTTAAACAGAAACACATAAAACAAGGTTATATACTGATCCTTGATGAAAATGTTGTGACCAGAAGCTCACAGGAACCTAACTCTGTATTTCCCCTAGAAAAAATGGTTTGGCTAATTTGGCGTTTGCAGCAACTTCAATATAACATTACTACTGTCAATAATGAGAATTGACCATATCATGTTCTGTGTTTTTTCAGTGAGAAAACTAAGACACTGGGAGATTAAGTTATTTCTTCTGAGGTCTTCCATCCAGTTTGAAGCAGAATAAAGATTAAAATAGAGGGATTTTGTTCCTAATCCGGCGATCACTTTTCTGTCTCATGCCTCCTTTCACCAAACTTCTTGGTTATAGATAAAGAGAAGGATTTTAATTTCTGCATAACATGAGATGCCCAGATTTAACTAGCATTTTCCTCTCTGGAGCACCATCTTTCAAAGTGTTTAAAGGAGGCTTAAGTAGAGTGTTGAAGCCAAAAGAGGAAAAAACTATATGACAGTTCAATTTAGGTTATAGAATGTCAATGTTTGGGTTATGATGACTCATGAATGCAAGATACAGGCAGAGAAGAAGATAAGACTAAACTTTTTTGAATGTTCCCTCTATGCCAGACAAATGTAACCAATATCCATATTTTTATTTCATCTGATAATCAGTGTGGGTTTCAGCAAATTAGTTTGCCTATTACCTTTTAGAAAAAATGTGGTTTCTAAGAAAATGGATCCCCTAATTTTTTTAAGGTACCTAACAAGTGTGGGCAAATCTCTAAGAAATAGAGATAGGAATTCAAAACTTACCTGACTCATTTCTATTAGAACAGCTAAAATTAGAAATAAAATTTAAAAAAACTCGACGATATTAAGCTGTGGCAAGGATGCGGAGCAACTGCGACCTTCATACTTCGCTATAGAAATATGATAGAGCCACTTGGGAAAACAGTTTGGCATTTCTTATAAAGTTAAACATATACTTAATATATGACAAAGAATCCCACTCCTAGATATTTACCCAAGAGAAATAAATATGTATGGTCACACAAAGACCTGTAAAGCAAATGTTTATAGCAATTTTATTCATAATTGCCCCAAACTGGAAACAACCCATATGTCCATCAGTTGGTAAGTGGGTATAGATTATGGCACAGCCAGGTGATGGAATCTTACTGGTGAAGGGATTGACTACAAAGCACAATGGAATGTTCCAGGTTTATGGAAATGTTTTACATTTTGCTTAATACTGACAAAATGTAAAAATTTACTGGATTGAGGCCAGGCACAGCAGTTCACACCTGCAATCCCAGCACTCTGGGAGGCCAAGGCAGGAGTATTCCTTGAGGCCAGGAGTTCAAGATCAGCTTGAGCAAGAGTGAGACCCCATCTCTATCAAAAAATTAGCTGGGCATGGTGGTGCACGTGGTGGCACACACTTGTAGTCCCAGCTACTCGGGAGGCTGAGGCAGGAGGATCACTTGAGCCCAGGAGTTTGAGGTTGCAGTGAGCTATGATGCCACGGCACTCTACCCAGGGCGACAGAGTGAGACCCTGTCTGGATTGGATGAAGCAACCAGGTAGACAAATGGGAAATAGAGAAGATATCTTTTACAGTGCAATTAGAAAGAAAGATTTAAAAAGACATTCGTTGTTGATTCCTTAGCTTAAGCTACAACTACAGAAGAATATTTGCTAATTAATTGAAAGAAATGTTAAAATAAATCATGTTTAGCTGTAGGGGACAACAGGGAATAACAGGTGTCCCAAGAGAGGGGCACTCTAGAAAGTCAAACCTGCCTAAGATGTTGTTTGAGATCTTCTCTCTCTGAGAGAAACCAGGCAAGTTGTTTACAGGCAGTCTGGGCAAAAGAGTTCTCCTGTTTGATAAGAAGTTAGTCATTTCTGATATATTGACCTGAAAATTATTTAATAATTCCATATATTATAACAGTAACAGTATAGGGAATTTTAAAAAGAACATTGTTATAATTCTCTTGTCTTAGAAAAAGAGTATAACAAAAGCTGAAAATGTTTATGTTTGAACATAAATAAAAAGCTCTTAATCTTTGGAAGATACCTTCTCATTTTGTTAAACTGCAACTCAACTTTAAATAATAAAATTGAACCTGAAAGCAACAGGTCCCCACTTCTAACGAGTGAGTCCTAGGAGCATGTAAGTCACTTAGGAGGGAGCCCCTCTGTGATCTAGCTGCCTTGCGGGAGAAGGACTGGCGAGGACAAAGGGGTCCGCTGTTTCCAAGGGCAGGAGGAGAAAAGGACGATGCAGTAGTTGATCCCTGGTCACATTTGTGACTTTTCTAGTAGCACTCTGCCTGTCTGGGTGATGTTTTCAGACCTGACTCAATTTTTTTTTTTGCCTTCTCTGACTTTTTTCTTTGTTAATGGCATCCTTCACAAATAGTGTCTGCTTCAAAAGCCTGAATGTTTTGTTTGCTTAATTACTCGTGTTTATCAAGGATGAACAAAGGAGTGGGAAGAAATGAGCTGTTTTTACTGCAAAAACAGCTCTTCCCTGGCAACCATTATAAGATGCTCTAGGATGGTCAAATCCAAAGTGCCTTGAATCTGAGCCAGAGACCACATGGGGCCTTGGATTCCCTGAATGATGATACATACTGGTAAAAAAGACTCAGGATCTAAACTGAGATTTGGTCTGGGAAGAGGAGCTAAGCAGGAAAACCACTTGTCCCTTGTGACCTATGTCATCCAAGTGACCCAGATCTTGATTGGCCAAGGGACTGGCCAATTGGATGGAAATTGCTTACCCAATTTTATGTTTTATTATATGCTTTATTAATAAAGTCTTAGTAACTGATGTTAAGGATCTGTGATTTTTCTTGTAATCATTTTATAAGCAATGGTATTTTTGAGGGGAGCAAATATGTTCAGCTTATAGCAATAATGACATCTGTTAATGAAGTTAATATAGGTAAAGTATAGAGTGTCTTTAATGTTCTGAGAGAGCCCTAGTTTAAAAACACACTGCCTGTGTCTTCAAAAATATATTCATATTTACATTTACCATATGTTCTAGTTTGGGGTTAGAAAAATTTGCTTACCCTCCACAGATAGCACATATAAAGAAATTTCCTATATGAAGCTTATGTTTTTAAATAAAACATGTATGGAAATGCCGTAAAAATTTGCAGAATGTCAGAGAGAGCCCTGTTCAAAGCCTTCCTAACTCTCCCAAACAAAACAAATCCTTTTTTTCTCTGTGCCCAATTCAGCTTTATTCATCCTCAGTTATAGCCTTGTATTATAGCATTGCATTATCCTGTTTAGTTTGCCTATGGTTTTCCTAGGATATAAACTCCACTGGGACAAGAAACGTTTTTCTTCTTTATGTCTTTATTCTTCCTACTATAATGTTAGGTGCTGAGAAAATGATTTTTTTATAAGAAGTAAGAAATTTCACAATGCCTACCTTGAAGATGTAATTACGCTAGAATGCCACGGCACAGACTTCGCCATGGGGTTAAAGCTAAGTCCAAGGAGATGACAGCCTGGCCTGATCCGAGTTTGTTTCAGGAGGCCCACTTGTTCCTCAAGGGAATACAGGGATGTAGGTCAGCTACAGGGTGGATTTTGGATCTGGCTTTCTTTAAGCTGTCTTGGGCACAGGTCAGCTCTTCCAAATGATGGCAGGACCAATAAAGAGCCATAAATCCTTGGCTTAAGACCAGTCCTGAGATGCCTCTGGAATGAAGGACAAGGACGTGATCCTTAAGCTGCTCTAAACTATCAAACATTTTCTATGAGTTTTCATTAAAGGGATATTTATTCATGTATTTTTCCAACCACTCTTAATTAGCATTTGTGCCCAGTTTTTTGTGGTCCTGGAAAAAGTAATTGATCCAAAAATTTTCCTCCAGGATTTATTTCAACCTATCTTTTGCCTGAAGGCAAAACTGCATTTCCAAAGCCATACACCAATAAATAAGATTATCTATAGTTCTCATTCTGTTTTTACTCACTTAAATAGTCCTTCGAGATTAAAAAAAAGTATTAGTTATCTATTGCTATGTAAAAAATTAACCCAAAGCTTAGTGGCCTGGATAACAATAAGAATTCATTTTACACACAGTTCATGGATCAGTTACTTGGGAGCAGCTGGGCTTGGCAGTTCTGGCTCAGAATCTCTCATAAGGTTGCTGTTAAGATATTGGCCAGGGCTGCAGTCATCTGAAGGCTTGACTGGGCTTGAAGGATGTGACTCCAAGATAGTTCACTCCTATGGCTGGCAAGTTTGTGCTGGACCTAGGCAGGAAGTATCCGTCCCTCACCACGTGGACCTCTCCACAGGACTGCTTGGGTGTCTCATGACATGGCAGCTGGCTTTCTTCAGACTGAGTGATCCAAGAGAATGAGCAAGACATAAACTGCAATGTCCTTTATGACCTAGCCTCAGAAATGACACATCTCTACTTCGCTTCTTCTGTATACTAATGGGTATGCAGGCCAGCCTTGATTCAGTGTGCAAGGGGGCTATACAAGAGCACAAATAAAAGGAGGTAAGAATAATTGAGGGTCAACTTGGATATTATACTTCCACACTTAAAATTTTTGCAACACATCAAAATCAATTACATAAAATGGACTGTGTGTTCACATCTTAGTTATGAAGTTTAAGGTTGTTTTTTTTTAATTTCAGCGTATCACAGGGGTACAAACGTTTAGGTTACATTCATTGCCTTTGCCCTGCCTGAGTCAGAGCTACAAGCGTGTCCATCTCCCAGACGGTGCTCTCCGCACCCATTAGGTATGAATATACCCATCCCCTCCTCCGCCCTCCCACCTGCCTGACACCCAATGAATGTTACTACTATATGTGCACTTAAGTGTTGACCAATTAAGATTTTTCATGGGCCATCTCAAAGCCTTCTCTGCATGGCCTGTGCATAAAACAGTAATTCTTCTAGCCATTGGCTTGACCTATCCTAGCAAAAGGCATCTGTCCAGACAGTTCTTAAGTTTTATTGGCTCTTAGACTTCTTTAAGAAGCTTAATATCCAAAGACCAACACTCCTGAAAAATGCATAGACCCACAAGTGCACTACTTCACATACAACTTCAAGGGTTTTATGGATCCCCTGAGCTAAGAAAAGAAACTCTAACCTGCAAGCTACACACACAATGTTTTCAGCTGGCTGCCAAGTACAAATGTCATAGCTAATGCTCAACAACAGGCTGATGTCCAACATTAGCTGAAGGGCTGGCTGAGTCTATGTAAGTCAAAATGACAGAAAACATTTACATGAAGTACCGAATTCATCTTTAATGTCACAATTGTATTTTTCTTCATTGACTTGGTTAAATAAACTGTTCATACTTCATGCTGGGTTTTCTTGAGTTTGGGTTGCATAACACGTGCCACCAGCTAATATTAGGCAATAACTTTAACATATATACACAAGTATACACAAGTAGAGTGACTCCCGCTAATAGCTCATAATGTCACCAAAACCTTTCAGCTTTGGTTTTAAACATTACTCACCACCAAACAAGGTTATGTTAAATGAATGCTGCCCGGGGCTCCAGCTAGCTATGGTAAAAGATAGTTTCTAAGTACAAAAGGCAGCCAGCAAGTTCATCACAAGAACTAGGGGGTCTTACTATCTCCAGCTAAACTTTTTCCTATAGACATGTATCACATATTAAACAACAGAAAGCACAGATTCTCCAAATCTATAGAACTATAGTAAGTTAGCTACGTTCATATTAACCACTTTCTTCCAAGTAGTACCCCAGTGCTTAGTACTGATTATATAAAAACATCAGTATTGTTTCCCAGTACAGAGTGTCTCATCAGAATCATCAGTGATAGTTGTTTAACACGTGGGCTACGAGGACAACTAAATCAGAATCAGGGGTGAGTGTAGTGAGGGCGGGGGAGGCAGGACTCTGTGCACTTAACAGATTCCCTAAGTCTCTGGTTTTCTAAGTGTGGTCCCTGGATCAGATGCACTATTCATTATTAATATGGGTTATGGTGAAAAAGTCTAAAAGTCAATAGGAACTTGGAGAAATGCAAATTCTCTGAACCACCCACATCAGATCTACTGAATCGGAAACTCTGGGGAGACAGAGCCCACTGTTCTGAGTTTTAACAAGCCCCCAGGAGATCTTGGTGTTTGCTCAAGCTGGAGGACTACAGCACTCGGTGATTCCTTGCTCCGCAGCATAGTGTGAGAATCATTATCTCTACCTTGGTTAAAGAGCTATATTTCAATAAAAACAAAAGTTATAAGATTTTGTTTCTTATACCTATCAAATTGTCTTCCACAAGCAGGACTTGTGGATGTAGGACGCAAATATCATAAAGGAGGAAGGGCAGGTGGGAGAGAGACTTTAGATTCAGAGCAGATAAACAGAGATAAATGTATTTCCCCCTGTTTTTGAAAGAAAGAAAGGGAAAAAGAAAAGAAAAGAAAAAGAATCTCTCTTACAAAATAGGAAAGTCCCTATTACTCGGCTAATGCTTATGGTTTAATGTATTTTAAATTATTTAATAATTTACAGGAAGTTTACTTAGTGTTAACATCTGTGGTCCCTTTGTGGCCTATCAACCTCCAACCATATAAAGGAATGTTTGAAATGGATGTTTCTGGGACACCGCAAAAACCTTACAGATGGCATTTGAGCTATGGGTTATGACAACTTTGGAAAACACCACAGTAAATACTTGTTGTCTTAATTTTCCAACATAAGTGAAAACAGATGCTTGGATTGAATGGGCGATTAAGAACAAGTGTTATATAATGCAATTCAGCTGCCAAATTTAGGGGCTTATAGGACTAAATGCATGTTCTTTGTAAACAGCTGAGAAAAGCACCTGAAAGGATTTGAAAGTCACTGACATGTTGGTGAAAACTGGTGAAAATGGGATTTCTCGTCAAGAATATGTGGAGAAGGAATTTTGACTAACCTGTAGTATGAAGTATTATTAATTCTCTAAGTGATTTAATTACATTTCTTAGGCATTCTGGTGATTCAGTTGTAATATCAATATTTAAAATTTGAGTTGTTCACAAAACAGGATAATAAAAAATGACTTACTTTGGAGAAAGACTCATTCATAATTTGCAACTAGATTGATGTACATTAGAACAAAACCATAAACCACAGTACTACCAATATGTTGATCAATCAAAAAAATCAGTGGTGCATCACGCTGAATTTTAGTTTCTAGGACTTTAATCTATTTCTTCTTTGGTTTTTATTTATATCACAAGGAGAACCAGCAAAACAATGCAGCATGGCACACACATGTGCAAGAGGCACACACTTGGATCTGGAAAGCTAATCTATATATACATTTTTCCAACTACTCATTATTAACATGGGCTATGGTTAAAAAGTCTAAAAGTCAATAGAATATGTAAAGTTACTATGGCAGAGATGGTGAGTGTTTTCCAAGCACAAGAATTAGAACTTGAAAAGACATGGCAGCAGGAAAGAGCAGGGCTGTAAACAGAGAGGAAAATTTGGCAGTTATCTGTTGAGTAGAGCAAAGAAAATGGTGAACCAGAGAAACGGAGATCAAAGGGAGAGGCTAGTATGTTAAAATGGTATTAAATGCCTGCAACTGTGATCTAGTTGCCAATTAGAGGATCACATTTCCTGGGAATACTTTACACAGAAACCCGGTTTCATGGAAATGTCGGCTACAAGTCAAATAAAGAGAAACATGAGATTTGAACTTAAGATCTGACTCTATGAGTTACCGGAAAACAGCAAAATTCTCTGCAAATTCTTCAAAACATCCAACGCCAACAACTACAATGAATCGAACATCCAGGAATAAATAGAAAACCAACCTTACAAAATAACAGTATAATATCTGGCTTTGACCATGCATATGTTGTTGCCATCCTGCAAGGGACATAGTGGCTGATACTGTCCATAGTCAAAGCCATTTAAGAATGAACTGCGGTGTGAATATATAGTTATGGTTTGTCCAATCTGATATGCATGGAGCTTATCGGATGATTTGTAAATGCATGCTTTTTGCAAGCTTCCTGATACCAAGATAAATGAGCAAGAAATCATGATATTTTCCAACCAGGTAGAACACTTAGCATGTCATAGAAACAACACTCCTGCCTTGAGAAAAATATAAAGTGTGCATTGTCTTCCAAAGGGATGATTCCTTCTGTAGCCAAACAGA
>RJWJ010004235.1:60332-77846 GCA_004363605.1 Indri indri
GGCGTCAGCCTAGCTCACAGCAACCTCAAACTCCTGGGCTCAAGCGATCCTCCTGCCTCAGCCTCCCGAGTAGCTGGGACTACAGGCATGCGCCATCATGCGAGGCTAATTTTTTTTTCTATGTATTTTTAGCAGTCCAAGTAATTTCTTTCTATTCGTTAGTAGAGACAAGGTCTTGCCCTTGCTCGGGCTGGTCTTGAACTCCTGAGCTCAAACGATCCACCCGCCTCGGCCTCCCAGAGTGCTAGGATGACAGGTGTGAGCCACCGCGTCCAGCCTTATCCTTGTTTTTCAAAGGAAGAAATCCGATGTTCAGAAAGGTTAAGTAGCTTACCCGGGCTCATATGTACCACTGCACTTTACCACACTGTACCATACTGTACCGCAGCACGTACTGCTCATTCTCAGTATTTATCTTTCCAGTTTACAATGAAACCACAGATTAGGGTAAACCTCAATGGGAGAGCATGCCCAGCATCATTTTCCTTTTAATTCTACTAAAAATATGAGCAGTTAGGGAAGAATTCCATGACAGCAGGATCATTAGGAGCATTTGAAGAGGACGGGCCAGGAGAGGAAGGGAGGGTGGTTCTCCAGGTCACCCCATACCTTATTCCAAACTAACTGGCTAGAGATGCCTTAACTCCCTCTGGGAAAGTGAAAGGAGAAGGAAAGTGCCCTCCACCTCCTGCCGGCATATCTGGAACAGGACTGAATTCCAGAGCTCTCTGCCAGCGTGACTTTGGCAGCCACCCCAACCCCTCCTTAATGACAGAATCCGCTGCTCTCAGAGAAGGAAGGCCCGTTAGATCCTGCACACCCACACACACGTGTGCACAGTGGCCTCTCAGCAGGACCCTTGGAAAGCCAGGATGTTTTCTTATCTGCTAACAGAATGGAAGAATCAAAGGATTGGATCTAAGGAGCAAGGAAACCTGAAACCACCTTGGCATCATGTCATCAGCAAAGCACCCTGTTCGACATCCTAGCAAGAGTTCATTCACCATTCAGAGAGGAGAGAACCCTCATTTTATTGAAGACACAGTGAAATACATTTCAAAGATGTTTCAAATTATAAGACATGCTATATGCTGAAAAATGATTCTTAACGTAAAACACAAAGATGAGCTGGAATGTACACGGTAATGTGCACAATTGAAGAAACCGTTTCTAAAGTTTCCAGAATTCACATAACCTGGGCTTCCTGAGTAGGAAAATTTATTACACATTTTGCTTAACTCCTGTATTTCACACTGACTGGGATCATGAAGTGCTTTGTTTTTCTTAACATATTAAATGAATTGTAGGAATTCATCTTTTTCTTCTTTATGTATGTCACTTAAAGCTAGTACATGGCAACATAGTGGGATAGCTTAACCCCTGAAAATGTTGGTTGTTAAATGAGGATAAAGAATTAAGAGACCAATGGTTTCATATAAAAGACAATTACTTTTGTGTAGCCAAATATTTTTAAATAGAACTGATTTCGAACTCCTTGAAGGTAAGAAATGTCTTACTCCTCTTTGTAATTCTAATACGATAATCTTAAAAAATATTAATTGAATGAGAAAATGTATAAATGTAAGTCCAGTCTTGAAAAACACAGTCATAGCTTCTGATATTTTATAAAGGTAGAGGGTAGCACTTATGTTCTAACACTAAAAACAAATGTTCATCTCAATCTTAAGCATTTTCTTTTTATGTAGCTTCAGAAGGTAGTCTGAAAAATTTTCCAAATACTGTTTTAAAATCATGGAATAAAGCAGCAAAAAATAAATAAATAAATAAAAATCACTTTTAAATTGATAGACATTAAAATTTAGATATCAAAATAATTTATTTGCAACTTTTAAATTTTACTCTGTACTCATCCAGAAAGATTTATCTAGCACTTACACATAGAAATTTTCAAAAGCTGTAGATCAGTTCTTGACCATATTGGAATCAGCTGAGGAATTTTTTAAACCATCTCACCCTAGACTTATTTATCACTGAAACACGGTCTTGCTCTGTTGCCTGGCTAGAGTGCAGTGGCATCATCATAGCTCACTACAAACACAAACTCCTAGGCTCATGTGATCTTCCCTTCTCAGTCTCTGGAGTAGCTGGAACTACACAAGCATACCACCACACCCAGCTAATTATTTTATTTTTTGTAGAAATGGGGTCTCACTGTTGCCCAGGCTAGTCTTGAACTCCTGGACCCAAGCGATCCTCCCACCTTGGCCTCCACAAGTGCTAAGATTACAAGCTTGAGCCACTGCACCTGGCCCCTAGATCAATTTAAATCATAATCGAGTGGGGAGGCAGAACACTGTCAATATTTTTTAAAGCTTTCAGTTATTCTCATATGCAGTCAGAATTAACACTATTGGGATAAATGTCATACTATTTAAACTCATATGTAAACATATTAAAAGAAGAAAATATGGAATTGCTATATCATGGGTGAGATTTGAATTGGGCCTCAGTTTTCTCTAAAATTAATTTCTAGTCTGACCAGATTTTATCCAGTTTTCTAATGAACGGGCTTTCAATGTGTAATCCTTGATTGGAGAACAGTAGCGATAGCGACCTTTTCACGAAAATGTCACATTGTTCACCTTCTTTTTCAAAATTCCACCGGAAGGAACATTAGTTGACTTCATAGCTTGTGTACTGAGAGGGTCCCAAACCTCAGATCAGCTAAATTTCCATCAAAATCACAGAGAATTTAAGTCAGGGCTATAGTAGGTGAGGGGAGCCTACGACACACTATAACAATCTTGCTGCAGAAGGTTCTAGGTGGGAAACCCAAGCTAACATTATGAGCAGTGGATTTAATCCTGGTTCAGTTTTGCTGTCCACAGAACTTTTCCAGTGTAGCCTGAGACCTCAAAGCCAACCTTTTCTACCATGTGCCTCCTGCGCCTTGGGGACCATCCCAAGAAGAGATTGTAGGCTAGAGAAAAGACCTGAAGGGTATTCTAGTATAGAACATTCTATGAGGTTCTGGGTGTCATGTTTAGAATATTTTCTTTGTATAACCTAATTTTATTTTGTTTCCTGAGAGCATATGGAAGAATTGTTTTATTCACACTAAACAGGATCTGAGAGAAGCTCCTTTGGTTTTTCTAGTTGCCTCCATCACATCCACTATAAAAGCACACTTTCTTTCTCTGAATACAAATTTAATTAGACTTTACAGTAACTCCTCCATTTACTCTAAAAGCCACTCCACTGATGTTTTAGAAGCACATTTTTTAGGGGACTGTATTGTCAATTTCCCAAGTATCAATAGCTTAAAATTTATTCATTTTTTCTTATGTTTTCTCTTTTCCTTTGAGAGACAGTGGCATTAATGAAAGCAGTTTTTCTATTTGGGAGGAATTTGCTCTGTGTCTCCCTCTACATGGGATCAACATGCTTCATGGACCACAGAGAAAATTAGCAAAGGAATCTAGACCTTGACTGGGCTCTTGACTATGGCAAAAAAGGCCGACATTGGGTGCCAAATATTATTTTGGAACTCTTAAGATATTTATCTCAATTCTCAAGGATTTGTTAGAATTAACTTCGAGCATGGAGGGAGACAAATTATCAGTTTGCCTACTAGCATCTGCCACAAAAAGCTGAATTCTGTGGGAAGCTGATGGAGTGTTAATGCTCCCAACGAGTATATTCTCTGGAGTTAGATTTCCTGTGTTTATACTTCCACTAGCATTTACTAGCTGTGTGACTTAAGCAGCCATTGAGCATTTTGTGGTGGATAGACTCTAAGATATCTAAGGTGTGTAATCAACTTGTATGGTAGACCTGTGAGTTGCTTCTAACTAATAGAATACGGCAAAAGTGATGGGTTGGCACTTCTAGGATTAGGCTACACAAGATTGTGATTTTCCATCTTGTCTGCAGACTCTTTGGGGCTTATACACTTTGATGAAGCAAGTGGCCACAATAAAAAGGCCCATGTATCAAAGAACTGAGGTGACCTCTTGTCATTCTTATGGCTAATGACCCCCTATTAGCCACTGAGGAAATGAGGCCCTTGGACCAACAATCCTCAAGGTATTGAATTCTATCAATAACCGCATGAGCTTGGAAGTGAGTCCTTCCCCATTCAAACCTTCAGATGAGACCCCCAACTCTGGCCAATGCCTTCATTGCAGCCTCATGAGAGATTTCAAAGGAGAGGAGAGCATGGCCAGCTAAGCCAGCCTCAGACTCCTAACCCACAGCAACTGTGAAATAATAAATGTGTGTCATTTTTAGCTGATTAATTTTGTGGAAATTTTAATGCAGCAATAACTAACATACTCTTTAAGGTTAGTTCCTCATCTATGAAATGGAGATTTTACATGTTTATAAACATTTATCATCAAACACCATGCCTGATATGTAATATGGTTATATTTTTAAATATTATTTTGATAGAATAAATGTATATAAACCATTGTTCTTCTATTTTATGTTTAGCATATTCCTTCTTTAGCTGATACTATTTACTTTTACCTTTTTTTGATTATATTAACAAATATGTTTTTATTTTATTATTCTAGTAATTTCTCACATTAGATTAGCCTATTTACTTTTCAATTTTGTTTATTCCTAGATAGCACTTTTATTAAGTTCACCTATTTACTCACAATATTGTCTCTCTCTTTTATACCCACTTTTCAAAATGGCAATCAGAGAACAGGCAAAAGGAAATTTTTCTAAGGATGGTGACGCAGATAGAATGGTTGGTCACATCTCCTGAATGGCCTTTCCCTCATTAGACACCTCACTTTTGTCTTAGACAAACCTTCTGTTAACTCACATTAACCTATAAAAATATTTTAACTGTCTTTTACTATAATTTAGTATTGATGAATTCTATTCTCAAGTGTTCCCCTCTGCCCCATTAACTTGAAGAGAGACTAAAACCCCTTATAGCCCAATATGGTGCTCTATAAAACTAAACTAGTGAATGTATAATTAACACAGGGAAACTGTATTTGTAAACCTTGGATTCTAAATTTAGCATCAAAACAAATTATACCTGATCAATTTTTTCATTCCTAGAGTAATGTTCTTTTATAGCAGGGCTGTATTTCATTCAGCTTTACCTAGTAGATGCTTAATAATCAGTATTTAATATGTTTATTGACTATTAAGAATTATTAATAATCAAAGATTATCGTGGAAATTGTTATGCAGCAACAGATAACTAACACGCTCTTTAAGCTTAATTCCTCACTTGTGAAATGGAGAAACTATTTCACAAGTGTGAGGATAAAATGAGATAATATATATAAGCACTTAGCATTAAACATCATACCTAATATACAGCAATATGGTTGCTATGTTTTTTAGAATTATTAAGGATTATTAATTATTATTATTTATCCTTAATAATCAGTAGAAAACACATCAATAAAACTGCCAAGAAATTTTAGAGCTATAAAAGATTCTAAACTAATTCTCCTGTGGTTTTCAAACTTTTTTTCTAGCAGCAGAACAACTTTTTCTACTATACTCTTTAATACTGTCCCAGCAACACATAGAAATATATTACTCATAAGCAGAACCCCGCTCACTGGGCTTTTCACTCCCCACTGTTATCCTCCCAACTCCCCTGCCCGCAGACGAAAGAGATCCTCCCACAAGTATCAACCACCTTTTGGAGAAATGGATGGAGTTTTTGGACTGACACACACTTGTTCTGTCACAGTGAGGCTAGGAGGGCTCCCTGGAGAGTGAGAGCCAGCCCCAGGTGAGTGGCTGGAAAGATTACAGAGCAGATGTAAGAGTCTGCCTCTCCAAAGACAACTTTCTATTTCCTCTTCGTAATCAATCTTGAGCAGTCTGGGAAGATAGAGACAAAGCACAGTTGCATCCTGAGTGGATTTCTCAGTCTTGGCAACACGCACTGAGCTCTGGCCATGGGGGTGCCTGGGCTCCGGCCCAGCAGCTACCTTTGTTGGGAAGGCCCCTCGCCTCTCAGCCACCCTCCTCCTTGCCCCAGTGTGTGTTTGTACTTCAGACCTCTACACGGGCGCCCTATTCTCTCGTAATTCTTGACACCTCCTGTCTGGATTCGATCCTTCTGGTTGTTCTCAAAGCTCTTTGTGCTTCAACCAAATTTTAGGATGACCTCACTCTATTGTCATTATTCCTTTCCACCCATCTCCTCCATTAACTGTTCAGCTCCCTGCAGACAAGTGCCAAGCTTTGTCCTCCCAGCCTCGGTGCTCTGCATAAACTTGGAATATAATTTGTGACTTGAACAAATTCATGTACCTTTACATAGAGCAGAGAACTAATATCATGTCAAAATTGGAGGTATGGTCTTTTGCTGCTTGCTGGCTATGTCCCTTGGAGTAAATTACTTAAACACCCTGAGGCATAATTTTATGCTCTGTAAAGTGGGAATAAGAAGATACCTGCTTTATAGGTGCTACAGTTGGAATGTATCGCCTCCAAACTTCAGGTGTTGCCAATGTGATATTAGGAGGTGGAGCCTTTAAAAGGTGTTAGGGGCCGGGCGCGGTGGCTCACGCCTGTAATCCTAGCACTCTGGGAGGCCGAGGCGGGTGGATCGCTCAAGGTCAGGAGTTCGACACCAGCCTGAGCAAGAGCGAGACCCCCGTCTCTACTAAAAAATAAGAAATGATCTGGACAACTAAAAACATATATATAGAAAAAATTAGCAGGGCATGGTGGCACATGCCTGCAGTCCCAGCTACTCGGGAGGCTGAGGCAGTAGGATCGCTTGAGCCCAGGAGTTTGAGGTTGCTGTGAGCTAGGCTAACGCTACGGCACTCACTCTAGCCCGGGCAACAGAGTGAGACTCTCTCTCAAAAAAAAAAAAAAAAAAAGAAAAAGGTGTTAGGACATCAGGGCTCTTCCCCCATGAATGGGGTTAGGTGCCTCATAAAAGGGGTTTGACAGGGCAGTGGCTCTCTCTTGCCCTTCTGCCTGTCACCAGGCAGTAAGAAGCCCCTCACCAGACACCAAATCTGCTGGCACCTTCATCTTGGACTTCCCAGCCTCCAGAACTGTGAGAAATAAATGTCTGTTGTTTATAAATTACCCAGTCTCAGGTATTTTATTACGGCAGCACAAAATGGACTAAGACGATAGGGGAGCTTCAAGAATTTAATGAGATTTTCTACATTAAAAAGCACATAGCACTAAATTATCACATGTAGTATACGTTCAAATAATGTTATCTATGATAGCAATAATGGTAATTGTTCTTAATAACTATGATGATTACCGTGTGACTATCATCTGCCCTTGTGTTTTGTGTTCCTGGAGTCAGATTTCTACTGTCAGGTAAAGACCCAAGGCAGAGAACCAACTGCCTCTTCCCTCTGCCAGGTGCCGAGTCTCGCCCAGGATCCTTGTGCCCTCTGGCCACCTCATTACACTTGGATATTCCTTTGCGGTTTTCCTCACACGTACCTCAGGAAGTATGATAGACCTGCCTAGAAATAGTAGCCTTTTGCCTTCAGGCTAACTACACTCTTCAGTATCTGGAAGTTTTAGCACAGAGGCGTGTCAAGGCCCTGATGTCCCATTAGAAGATTGTGCTGGCTCCCCTCATTATGTACTGTTCTCTGTGGTTTTTATTTTAGCCTGTTTGCCAGGGGGTAAAAAAAGTTGTGTGGTGCCAAGAATAAATATTCTGAGAGGTAGCTAGAGCACAGGGGCTTCCAAAGGTATAAAACAATGTGGTGATTCTTTTCTAGCGCCTGTGTGTTACGGTCTAATTCTCCTCCTGAAAAACAAGTTTAATGAGATCTCAGTTGGAGGGTCCATGAGGTCTTGCCAATCCCCATGGAAAAGCTGATCCTAAGGCAAAGATGCAGCTTTCCATAGAGTACGGTTTGGCCATGTGGGCAGACGATGGTCGGGCTAGAATGCAGCAGAGGTCTTCCTTCGTTGTCACTTAGAACCACACTTCATTCCCGTACCCCACCTTTCCACCAAGAACATGCCACCTCATTCGCTACCTTACAAGGCATTTTTCTGTTTGAACACAAGACCATATACTATTTGGTATGCATATTTTTTTTCAATATTGATCCCATTTTCTATGATGCAATAAACATTCATTGAATACCTGTTGTGTGTCAGACTCATTACTGAAAGCTTTGCATCTCTTCTCTCATTTAATCCTAAAATACTACAAGACAGTTATCATTAGTCCCATTTTACAGATGAGGAAACTGAGGTTTAACAAAGGTAAATAACTTGTCAAAAAATACAGTCATTAAGTGGTAGAGAGGAGAACAGGTCCATTAATAGTGTCTAACTTCAAGCTTTTAAAAGCAAGAATTTTCTAATAACTTATTTTTTATAACAAGGTATGTGGCTAGGTATGCAAATAGGCATATGACATGTAACAAGTGATTTCCCATAAGTAATCAAATATATATTATATATCATATGTATATAAAACGTGGATATGTCCTTGAGAAAATATAAAACTTAAGATGATGTTTAAGAACTTTACAAGAAGGTATTTTATTTGAGGGAAGGGTGGTGGTCACATGTACATAACAGAACATGATTCCTAGGGTGTGGGTCAGGGGGCCTGCCTACCTGGCAGTAGGCAGGATAGAACATGGATTTTGAATCAGAAGCTCAGTATCTAGTCCTGGCTCTGCCATTAACATGGGAAAGTTATTAAATCTCCCCTGCCCTTGGGTTTCTTCATTTGTAAAATAAATAGTTTATCTAGTTCAGTGGTTTCCAAATATTGGCCTGTTGATAAAGTTTTCATCAGTCTGTGGTGAAATGAGAAAAACAAGGACAATGGACTTATTCACGTAGTTAAATTCATTTATTTTATGTATCTGTGAAAATGGCTTGCTTTTATGAACAATGGGGATCCCCACCAACTTTGAACATCCTCATATAGCAAAATTCAAATATGTTCTCTATAATGGAACGCTGATATTAAAATATGTATGCATTTTTACTGGTCCATAAATCCAAAGGTCTAGATTAGATTATGTAATCACAAATGTCCTTTCTGGCTCCAAAACTCCAATCTCTTCTTAAATTACAAATAGTATTTAACTAACTCTAAAGTAGGAAAGAAGAAGAAAAAAAAAAACCCTTTATCCTTTTCCTTTTTAGCCCATCATTTCCTCAAATGTGACACACAAGCCCCTGGTAAGGTATTACAGCTGTTCTACCAAAAAGAGGATACTTTGTCAAATGAATTGGAGAAACAATGGGTTAAAAAAGTTGGACAGGTTTCTTTACTGAGCACTTGTAAAACGCTAACATCTATTGTGACTCCCCCCAAAAAGACAAAGCAGGAAAGGCTCCCCAAATTACTGACAGGAAGCAGCTGCCTTTTCTCCCTACTCCCACCCATTGTAGGACAGTACACCCATGCCTGAACACGGTTTGAGAAAGGTGACTTTAGCAAAAAGAAAGTTCCTCAATAGATTCCATAATAAAAAAAATAGCATTAAAACCAAAGGAGTTTACCATTTATTTTATATTTATAATTTAATGGGTTTTATTTTCAAATTACCAAAACTATGAATGTTTTTAAAATTTACAAGAGAAACCTGGATGAAAACACTTCAGATTAATGTGCAATGTACTAGACAAAAGTTTTGTAGCCATTTTTGACAACTATGTGGGGTTTTTCTTTTTGCCATTACAAATAAAGGAAAATTATGTTAAGAGATTTGTATCCAGTGATTGCAACACGATAATTAAAACACTTGGAATTTGCAGAAGTTTGCAGTAACAAAATTAAGGCTATCATCTCTACACAGTGAATATAAAGTAAAATAAAGCCATCTTTAGGCACTGACCCTGAGAAAAAAACCCAGAATCTTCTCAAATGGTATATCATAATTAAATATTTCATCAGTAGGAACAATTAATTCTGAATGTTTATGGCTCATAATTGATTTATTTAAATCTCAGGTTTACTGTGATCAAACAACAAAATTCTTGGTAGAAGAAAAAAATCTAATAGTGGTGTTTTTATTTTTCTTTGCCTAATTATTCAATCAGAGTTGAGAAAGTTTACTTAGTCTTTTTTATTGCTTTTCGCATCGTGTGGAATATCAACTAGCAAAATGTCTCAGCTTTCACATTGTGGATTCAAGTTTCACTTTACCCACTGAGGAAAGAACAGTTTTTACTTGGGTCAAAATGATCCTAGAGCAAACTATTCAGAAAGAGGACCTAAGAATGACATTTTGGATATTCTGACACTAACAACCTTTCTTTCAGACTCTAGGCAGACCAGGTTTTTGACAAGCATGTGGCTCAGCGCTACCTCCAGTATTTTCCATCATAACTGTACGGTAAATTCCAGCCTGTTTTTCATAATCCTGCTGACTACAGCAGTCTGCAACCATAAAAAGCCTTCACAGACCTAGAGTTGGCTTAGAAAAGTGACTCTGCAAAGGAACAAAAGTACATGCAACATTTATGTTCAAAGACGGAAGAGAGGGGCAAGAGCCTCTTGTTTGAGTTCCGATAGGCTCAAGGGTTTTTTTTTTTTTAGGGTCTAAATTTAGAAATTTTAATTCTCTTTTGATAACATTTGTAAACAAAATACCAACACTAAAATGAGAACAATTTAGCCAGGAAAAGGGGGAGTGTCTTGTCCAGCAGATCAAGCCCTCTTGCAAACTCCACTGGAGGGAAGCGTCTACGAATTAGCACATGAGCGCACTTTGGGCTGACCTGCTTACACTCCCTCAGCCTCACGGTTAACAGGTATGTTTGAGGTTTACACTAAAAATTCAAGGCCTCGGAATTAGCTTCTTTTGAACCTTAAGCTAGTACTGGGAGGGTGATAAAAACACCAAACAACTCCTTTTAACAGACTACAATAAATATGTATATATTATGATTCAATATACGAAAACTATACTTTGAAACTATATATACTATTCAAGTTTCTGTGAACATCTGCTTAACTTACTAAGAAGTTGGTTGTCATTTTTGCAATCAGGAGCTGCAATTGAAAAGCAAATAACAGAGAAGGGGAAATAAAAGTTTAAGCGACCCCTTCACACATTTGAACTTTGACTTTCTGTAGAATATCTCTATTCCCCCCATATGGTAAAGCAGATCATATTTAATATCAACATTTAAAAACGAGTATATCTTACAATTATTTTTAAAACATAAAACATCAGGGCTACTTGCCTTTTGGCAATTTCTGTGCATTTCCCAGGACTAGTGCAATACTTCCACAGAGAAGTAGACACCCCAAGCTGGAGAGCATGTTGCATTTGCCACCTCGCACGGGGAGTGACACTGGTGGGTGCCTCGCAGCCCTGGAGCTGCATTTAAGTGGACTGTCTCCCGGTGACAGAGGCGGGCGCTGCACTTAGCTGTGCTGCGGGCTTACTCACAGGGGGTGGAGACAAGATGACATCACACCCTTTCCCACACACACCAAGGGGGAAAAAAGCACAACAGCAAAAACATATCATCACATTTCCCTCTGCTAGGTTGTAACTGTCTGTCTCTTCCCTTCCCTCTGTGATTTAAAAATTGAAATGATGGCCAATCTATATTTGTGAAAGAAAAAGCATTTAGGCAATGTTGAAACATCTGATGAATTCCTTTAAGGAATCCAGAAAAGACATACTTAAAACTATCAAAATGTTAAAAATGTAAAATAAAACCTTATTGGGAAGGAAACTGTTTTTGATTATCCAGTTCTTTTAAATGCGAGTAAACCCAATTTTTTTAAATTGGAGGAAACAAACACATAAAAATACACTTTGAGCCATTCTGCAGTTCTAATATTATGAGATACATTTACGAGTAAGTCCTTGGCTACACAGCTATACACTATGTATGATACATATATGTATGTGTGTATGCACATATATGCACATTCGGAAATATACCTACATCTATTCTATGGATGTGGATGTAGAAACACAGAGAGAACACTACTACTATTTGATCCGTGGCTCTGGGCCAGGTTCTTTAACTACTTTATTGTATTTTAATCTCCACAGTGGTTGTGCAGGAAATATGGTGATATCCTCATTTTACCAGTGAGAAAAACCAGTGAGGGGCTCAGACAGGTTAAATGTTCTGACTAAGCTGGTATATTCTAAATGGTTAATAATCCGGATGAGCTTTGCAATAGAACCAACCAGGGTTTAAATTAGGATGCCACTTATTAGTGAGATGTCCTTGGACAAACTTCATCTATATGTTATCATTTAAGTACTTACCCCATGCCAGGCACTGATCTAATCAATTGACACACACTGAGACATTTGTTCCTCAAAACAATTAATGAGGCAGGCATTGCTAGCATCCCCATTTTACAGATGGAGAAACTGGGCACAGAGAGGTAAAGTGAAGGCCCAAGGTCACATGGCTGGCATTTTAAGAAGGCCATTTAACCACAATGCTTCCACTCTTAATTACTAAACTCTAAAGTAGAGATGAAAGTACCAATTTCATAAGTTTGCTAGCAGGAGTTTTAGAAAGTACTTGACATAGTGCCTGAAACACAGGAAGCATTTACTAAATGGCAGTTGCTACAAACAATAATGACAATAATAATAATGTCCCCAACTAAGTAGAACTATAATTCTAACCTGGGTATATTTACCTCTAAAGTCCACATGTGTGACCTCTTCTCCTATATCATGTTGCTCAAAATATATAGGCACATTGCTGGAATGACTGTGTTAATAAAGTAGTTTAAATATTGTTTGTCTATTTATACCAACTCTTTGAAAATAGATTCTTTCATTGGGGTGCTGTAGCTGAACCAAAAACAGTAAAAGAGAAATGTAATAATGCTAGCCAAATGAAATTCTAGTTAGAAAACTTACCAAAAGAAAAAAAAATTGAAGAGACAGCCCCATCTTCCAAACAAAGCATGAGAAGTCACATCGTTAAAGTCATTTAGAGCCAGCTCTGTCTAAGCTCCCACCATAGGAATGCTCTGGCACTGGCTATGGGAGGGACTGGGTTATTTAACAGGTCTTTTTCATCTCTGATTTTTCACTTGAATAGGCAGCTCCCTCAACCTGAGTGAGGACATTTGTCCAGCTGGCACTGCTGGTTCTGCTTCCACATGCCATTGCCATCACATTAAGCCAGCAAGGCCACTGTGTTAGTAGGAAATGACAGGTTTTCCGAGGGGAACAAACCCAGCAGAAATATCAAAAAGGAGGCTGGTTCTTCAAAACAGTATGAGGGGCTGGTGCAAAAGTTAGGTAATGGAATTCAGGAATCAGCCTGTGCTTGGCCAGCAAGCAAAATCCAATTTGCATTAACAATTGTTATTTGCAGTTTGGAACTGACTGGAGGCTAATTAAATAAAGGCCAATCTCTGATTATTTTATCAGAAAAAGATGCTTGCGTTACCTTAGCTAGTAGGACAAATGAGAGCACTCAGTGAAGTCCATGAAAGTATTAGAGTTCTCTCCACACCAGGGAGGAGGAGTTACGGCCTAAAGAAAGGGACCGTGTCTCTTTTGTTTGTCACTCTCCCTAGTACCTAGAATATAAGAATGCAATAAGTATGTGATGAATAAGTGTCAAATGAAACACAATTCATCAATTCCTCCAAATAGTGTAAAGGTTAGTTCTGGATTATGCCAGAGAATGCTTGAGTATGACCTAGAATGAACGGTTATTAAGAAACAATTCTGGAGATTGAGTCAAGATGGCGGACGAGAACAGCCACCAGTCAGAGCGTCTCTGCAAAAAGGACAAATTTTAGAAGAAAGAGAAAAAAATAAGCTAGCAGAGAAACATAGATCGGGTGAGGGTCGGAAGGAAGGGTGCCTGAAACTACAGGAGACTCCACGGGAGGACGTTGTGGAGGAGAACTAGAAGGAGAAAGGTCCCAAGAGGCTTGGAGACCAGCGACAAGAGTAGGTGGAGCAGTTAACTTCCCCCTCCCTTGCATCTTGGACTGCTGGTGGGCTCCTGAGCGGTTAGAGAGACCTGCCGACACCAGCCCAGAGACGGCTGCCGCCAGTGAGCAGTGGCCTCTTGCAGACTCAGCGCCGGGCTCCTAGCCACCTCAGGACACCTCCCCAGGTGCAGACCTGAGCCTATCAGCAGACGCCATAGTGCTCCATTCTGTCCTTCCCCCTCCCTACCTGAGGGTGCCCAGAGAGACAATTTAGCTGTCACACAGAGGCATCTCTAAGGAACAGGACCTTTCCTTTTGGGGCCCTACAGCAGACTGAGGGGTACTCAGACTGCCAGTACCCTATCCGCCAGCCCTCCCAGGTGCTACCTGCCTGGGGACTCCAGGAGAATGGGGCAAATCCCGAGGTGGAGTGAAATCGATCCAGCTTGTGCACACTGTAGGTGATTCAAGATCAGCACCCCTCCCCCTGGCAGGGTCAGGGATTGATCTCCAGGGTCCAGGCCTGCAGATCAGACTCCATACACCCAGGTCAGGATCGCACTGCCCCAGGGCACAGAAGAGAGATCTGTGAAAGAGCCTACTGAGGAGTGTGTGCCCTCAGGGGCAGATCAGCGTGCCGGAGCAGCAACCCTCCTCCCAAAAGAGGGCTGTGCACCCACCTCAGGCTACAATCCTGGGTAGGGAACCTCCTGGCCCACGTCACAGCCAGGGGAGATCCATCAGCCTGAGGTCCCACTTGCTGGCAGAGGCTTGCTGGCAGAGGCCTGGGAGAGGACACGGAGAGGGGGAGATTGGAAGGGAGCAAGACCTGCTCCAGAATATGGGTCTTGGACAGCCCCAGCCCCCAAGCCCAGACTTTCGGCTGAGTGGAGCCATTTCAGCCCCTCCTGGAAGCTTTGCACAGAAACAAAGAGAAGACCTCTGACTCTGCTAACAGCAGTTGTGGAGCCTGAGGGCAGGCTTACCCAACCCAGCCCCACCCAGACTCACTCTCCCCACTGAGGTGGAGAATAAGGACATACCTAGAAATACGAGAGCCCCACCTACCACCCGAGGCACAAGAGGGCCTCTCTAGAGGAATAAGAGCTAGCTACAGGGCCCAAAAACAGCACCACAGCTCACTCCTTCCTGAAAGTGCCACCTACTGACAGGGAGGTCATCCTGCACACCCTTTTACTGCATCTACTGATTCATCATAAAGGGTGTGGTCGAATCTCACCCACAAACACCACCAACTGGCTCAGAGACTAAACAAGGCGTGTCATTACCCAAATGAATTGTAAAGGCAAGAAGGAACAACTGATTGACATGGGAAGGAACCAGTGAAAGAACTCTGGAAGTATGAAGACTCAAACGGAAAGCACCCTCCCAAAGAGGAACAACAGCTCCCCAGCAATGGACATTAACCAAACTCAGAACACTAAAATGAAAGAAGAAGAATTTCAAACATGGATTGTAAGAAAAATGAATGATATGCAAGAAAAAATGGATAACCAACACAAAGAAACCACAAAAAAAAATCCGGGACTTGGAAGAAAAATTCACTAAAGAAATTGAAATATTAAAGAAAAATCAAACCGATCTCCTGGAAATAAAGGACTTATACAGGGAACTACAAAACACAGTGGAAAGCCTCAAGAACAGGGTAGATCAAACAGAAAAAAGAATCTCAGAGATTGAAGACAACTCCTTCCAATTAAATAAGTCAGTCACAGACATTGAGCAGAAAATTAAGAGAAAAGAAATAAGCCTACAAGAAATGTGGGATTATGTGAAAAAACTGAACCTGGGGGTGATAGGGGTTCCGGAAGGTGAAGAAGAAAACACTCAAGGGCTGGATAAGCTATTTGAAGAACTAATAGAGGAGAATTTTCCAGGCCTTGCTAAAAATCTAGATACACAGGTACAAGAAGCTCGACAGACCCCAGGGAGAGTCAATGCAAATAGGAAGATGCCACGTCACGCGGTCATCAGATTGACCAAAATAGCCACTAAAGAGGCCCTTCTATGAGCTCTAAGGCGAAAGAAACAAGTAACATACAAAGGAAAGCCCATCAGAATAACTCCAGATTTCTCAACTGAAACCCTACAAGCAAGAAGAGACTGGGGCCCCATTCTCACTCTTCTCAAGCAGAATAATGCCCAGCCTGGAATCTTGTACCCTGCAAAGCTAAGTTTCATGTATGAAGGAGAAATAAAGACCTTCTCAGATAAGCAAACACTGAGGGAATTCACCAAGAGAAGACCAGCTCTTCAAGAAGTACTCAAAACAGAATTACACAAGGATCAGCACAATAAAGACTCTTAAATGTGAAACCACTCAAAAGTTAAAGAACAAAGGCTAGATTCCACAATGGCTCAAGAGAGAAAACGAAGCAACAAAATACAACCCAACAGAATGAACAGTAATTCACCCCACTTATTGGTTCTCTCAATAAATGTGAATGGTTTGAACTCCCCTCTCAAGAGACATAGGCTGGCCGAATGGATAAAAAAAAAACAAGCCAAGCATCTGCTGTCTCCAGGAAACACATCTAACCTGCAAGGATGCATTTAGACTTGAGGTAAAGGGGTGGAAATCAATATTTCAAGCAAATGGAAGCCAAAAGAAGGCTGGTGTGGCAGTTTTGATCTCAGACACCTTGGTTTTGTTTTGTTTTGTTTTGTTTTTGTTTTTGTGGTTTTTTTTTTGTTTTTTTTTGAGACAGAGTCTCACTGTCTTGCCTGGGGCAAGTGCCGTGGCGTAAGCCTAGCTCACAGCAACCTCAAACTCCTGGGCTCGAGCAGTCCTACTGTCTCAGCCTCCCGAGTAGCTGGGACTACAGGCATGCGCCACCATGCCCGGCTAATTTTTTCTCTATATATTTTTTGCTGTCCAATTAATTTCTTTCTATTTTTGGTAGAGACAGGGTCTCGCTCTTGCTCAGGCTGGTCTCGAACTCCTGAGCTCAGGATGATCTGCCCGCCTCGGCCTCCCAGAGTGCTAGGATTACAGGCGTGAGCCACCGCGCCTGGCTGACACCTTGGTTTTTAAATCAACAAAAGTAATGAAAGACAAAGGGGGTCACTATATAATGGTGAAGGGTACGGTTCAACAAGAAGACATAACAATTCTAAATATGTATGCACCCAACTTAGGTGCACCCAGATTCATACTTGATCTAAACAAATTGATAGACAGCAACACCATAATAGTCAGAGACTTCAACACCCCACTGACAGCACAAGACAGATCCTCCAAACAGAAAATTAACAAAGAAATAATGGACTTAAACAGAACTCTAGAACAAATGGGATTGACTGACATTTACAGAACATTCTACCTGAAAATCACTGAATATACGTTCTTCTCATCAGCTCATGGGACATTCTCTAAGATTGACCATATTCTAGGACACAAAGCATGTCTCAAAAAATTTAAAAAAATAGAAATCATACATACCATGCATCTTCTCAGATCACAGTGCAATAAAAACAGAAATCAACCCCAACAGAAACTCTCATCTCTACACAAAGTCATGGAAATTAAACAACTTTCTGCTGAACAATTCCTTCATAAATGAGAAAGTAAAGATGGAGATCAAAAGATTCTTTGAACTAAATGACAAAGATGACACAAGTTATCAAAATCTGTGGGA